>VWZT01002591.1:0-16951 GCA_013397055.1 Pachycephala philippinensis | reverse complement strand
TCGGGGGTACGTATTTATTTCACCTCCATACATCCAGACTTGAGGAAACTGTTACAGGAAACCTTGGGCACCTGAAGCTTCACAAGAAGCCAATCCCAGAGCCTTCCAAACCCTGTCCTGACTCTGGAAAGCCATGGATGGTCTCCTCCTGCTAATGAACAAACTTTCCCTGCAAGGCTTTATTAGGATATTTTGTCTTGTGGCGTATTATGGCATAGTTGCTTTCTTACTGATACTCAAATGTCAAAACTTTAATTCATTACATCTTACAAAAGAATTCAATTTTCATGTCAGGTAGAAGATCTCCATGGTCTTTCAGTTTCCCTACCCATGGCAGGGTGTTGGAATGAGATGATCTTTAAGGTCCCTTCCAATCCAAACCACTCAGTGATTCTTTGATTCTAGGTTAAAAGATGTTTTAAGAAAGCTAAGCCTGAACTTTAAAAAAAAGCCATTATTAGAAACCAGAGAGACATAGAAATCAATTTGTTTTCCCAGTTTTAATTTGTTAACTCCTCAAAAGCCATTTAGGAAAGCTTTATCTGAGAAGGGGTTATGCTCCATGACCACACTTTTTCTATGGATATATATTTGTAATTGAGGGAGGTGTAGTTAACACACATTTGGCTAATGCCACATTCCATGGTACCTCCCTTCCCCCATGCTCCCTTGGCTGTTCCTCTGCAAGGGAGGGATGCAATGAATACCTCAGAGAAAAACCAAACAGCACCGTTCAAGATGGTGATAATGGCACATTTAAAACAACACCTGGCAGAAGTACCTGCAGATGGGACTGAGTCATAAAAGGAAAGACTGCAGCTACAGTATTTCCTTCAAGGAGTGAAATGCTGACAAAGTACAATTACAGGAGCCTTGGCACTAAGAAGGTTGACAAATCAGGACACTGTCTAAGGAAGGATGTCACCAGCCATATCTCATTCCACCATGATGGCACTGCTGTGAGACAGTGTCAAACCTTGTGGAGGTTGCACTAGTAAATAAAAAATGGGAGCAGTCCTCAGCATCGAGCATGAAACTAATCCCTTGGCTCCAACATCATCAGCTATTGCTTATCTGCACCTCAGCTTTTCTAATACACTGCCTAAAAGCTTGTAAATATCCCAAATTTGTATCAAGAGGTAGAGGGGAGAAGGAGTTGAGGCCACCTTTTTAACAGCACTTTTTCACAGCCTTTAGGAGACTGCCTTGCATTATGAGACTGCAGTTGAAGGTTTTGACTATAAAACTTACAAAAATGAAATAATTGGCTGCATCACCTGGAACATACATTGATCTATACGGCTAGGATTATTTTTATTCCTTATAAGTTTAAATATGAAGCTTAACTAAATATGGATGCTAAAAAGCTTTAGCAGAGAAGCCTTCAGCTCTCAGCAGCAGCTCATGAAAGCTCTGTCTTTCTCATGCAAAACTATTCAAAACAATGATAAGTCTTCTGTAAACCAACTTTGCTATCTTGCATCTGCAAAATATAATTAGATTTGTTAGGATATCGACTAGGGAAATGGATGATGTGAGAATTGACCAATCACTCTGGTAGGTAGTTAGCTAGAGGTCCAATAACCTCTTGCCATTCAGGTAAGCACTAAAAGAACCAAACACATAAAAACCCGTCCTTTGTTAATTAAATAATTCTGTTCTACTGTCTACATTCCTGTCTCCGAGTCCTTACTACTCTCCATCCCGGCCGCAACAGTGACAACAAAATGTCACTCAAACACACATCATGACTCAGACCATGAAGGCATTAAATTCCATTATTCCTCCTATCCGCTAAGGCCAGAACTGGGGTTGGGGAGCATCATGACCTAGAAGTCAGAAATTCTTTAATCTAAGCTATCCTTGGTGGCAGCACATGGCCCCAAATTCAACCATCTCAGCAGGGTATGCATATTATGATAATATCTTTATATACATTTATGTACATAATGCACACACCAGGACGCAGTGCAGCAACAGTAGGGCCAGACTCTCAGTGGGTCTGAGACAGGAGGACACACGGGAGCTGCTTGGTGGCCAATTCAGCACTGGCAGCCTTATGGTCAAAAATCACATCCTGAACTGTGTGAGCCAGGCCCCTAACAGGTGTGAAGCTTGGGATATGCATCTGCTTTTGCAAGTGAGCATCCACTGCATGGGAAAGCTTACGCTGTCAGAGAAACACATTCCAAATTAGAAAATAAAAATCCTAGGAATGGAACTGTATTGCTCTTCCCTAAATGCTGTATTACAAGGGAAATATTAATATTTTCTGCAGAAAAAAAAGGCATCTAAGGAGTCAGAGCCAACAGCTTTCAAAACATCCCCACCACCTTGGTTTGGACTTGTTTGCTTCATTACTTTCTTTTCTTTTACAATGTGTAAATGGTGTTTTTCAGCAGGGATCCATTCATTTCAACTCATTCAAGCATGTAGCTCTACTCATGCCATTGAGAGATAGTCACACTGTCACCCTTCCAGCCTTAAACCCTCCTAACCTGAATGCTGGCAATACCTGGAAATGGATGTCTTGGCAGAAGAACTATTTATGTTTGATACTTGCTTGAAATTCAGAGCCAAAAGAAATTTCTTTCATTAAAATATATAAAAAATAATCTTTTTAAACATTGGAAAAAAATTCTGTCTTGTTTTAGATGAAGAGTTTCTACTTCTTTGACTTGAAACAAAAAGTGTCTGTTTTGGCAATCTCTGACCACAATCATACATCAGCTGCTAAAAACATCTTGAAAGGCACAAAATTAAATTAATCACATCTGGAGCCAATTTGGACATGTATTTCTTTTCTAAACAGTATTAAATTCAACACAGTATCTTGAAATGATAACATAGGCACATCAAAGTCAACAGAAATAATGAGAAATGGCCTTATTCATACCATGATTATTGTCTCTATATTCTTACTAAAATACTGGTGATCCTAACTCCTAAATAACTTCACGGAGCTAATAGATTACAAAATCAGACTTAAATTAAAACTAAATATAAAGGCAAGTCCTTCAGTGACTCTATCCAGCCTACCTGCAAGAGGTGCAATACTTCAATGTCCACCCAAGTCATGGCTACTTGGAGCAGACAGGAAACATCCTTTACTTCTGTAAAATCTATAGGTTATTGATTCCTCTTTAGTGCAATTATTCAGACACAGCAAACATGCTAGTCTGTAGAATGCAGTCCGTAGGGCTGTGTTTACAATCACAAGCTATGTTCTCTGCACAGTCTCCAAAACATAAACCAGGTTTTTATTTGACACTGAGCACAGCACAAGGGCAATGGCTCAGTGGGCAGTGCCTGTCAGTTTCACCATTCCCAACTCGAGTAAGCAGCTGTGTACATTGCTCCATATCAATTCTACTCTTCTCCACCACCTCCTCAACACTGCTCAACAGGCTCGTGTGCTGAGGAGGAGGAGGATGTGATCAGGGCCACAACATGGCACTGGGACCCACCATCACATTCATGCCCACATACCCAGCCCCTGCTTCCCCCAGCTTGAGCCTTGGGGTATCTTCAAATCATCAGGACCTTCTCAGAGAGCTGCCTTTGGTTTTAGATGGTCGTGATTTTTTGGAGTGGAAAAAGCACAACTCATGGGTTGAGTTGGTCCTGGTGGTTCAGGAGAAAGGTGTGATGCTGTCAAATGCCCTTTCAAGTTGCTGGACATGTGGAAAGCATAAAACAAATCAAAGCATCCCCCAGTATAAAAACCCCTTTCCTGTGATGATGGCTCCTGATGAGGTTCAGAGCCAGACAAGGTGCCAACATGTTAGAGCAAAACCTTCTCTCTCCACAGATCACACCAGGCTGACTGAGAAATAAATAGAGATGACTCAAGTTCATAATTTGGTCTGCAGAAAACAGCACAGATAAAACAATAGGACCATCAAGAAGGGCAAAATTGCAGGTAAGATAACAAAGTTTTGGAAAACATGGTTGGGAGAATAGAATGAAACACAACAGAAGTAACTAATACTGCCAGTGACACTCTCTGATGGCTGGATACTTCCTGCAGTGCTTTTCTGCACTGCTTACAAATAAAACATTAAATTAACAGAAGAAGAAAAACACACAGTTAAATTAAATGTCTGTTCACATTAATCCAGGGAGTTAAGACACGTAGGGATTCAGATGATCTATGTGGACCAAGACAGACATTTCCCAGCACAATAGCTGGAAAAAAATTTATTTAAAAAATGCTCCAGTCTTGCAGGGTAACAAACTTCCAACAGTCTTTATCTATAGAGACTTTTTCCTCCCAATTATCCCCAGGGATGTTGGGCTTTCCCTGGTGCAACCAGCCACCATGAAAAAATAGAGCATCCCCTGACATGGCCAAACATCCACCCCACTCTGTTGCTGGCACATTCATGCTAGAGCAGAGGATTTTACAGATACCAGAAATGAAGCAAAGCAACATCAGGAAGATCTAGTTCACATACTAAAAAAGTCTTCAGAAAAGTCTGCTGTTCTTCCACCCTTATTTCCAATTCAAGAGCATCTCTTTTATATGGAAAATGAATAAGGAGCCATATAGTAATTCACAGCTGCCTTTCCTGACCTCCAAAACAAATCTACCATTAGAGGAAATCAGACACTGACTTCCAGGGCAGAAAGCAAGAACTTGTTAGAGGGTAAGTACAAAGGACCCACAACCTGGCAAGCTTTGAAATGACCCTGTCTCACTGCAAGGAGGCTGCTGGCACAGGCAGTGAACACTGAGCCAAAGGAAGAGCTAAGGCAAATGTCACATATTACTTCCTAGTGCCTCCATGGCATCCTCAGAAAAACACACTCCATGCAGTCACAGTTCCCAGAGGACTTGGCATCTCTCTCTTTCCTGAACAGGAAAAGTGCTAAAAATATAGAATATAAAAGTACTTTTTAAAGATACATCAATTTTCTAAATAGGTAACCGAAATGCTGTTTCTCTGGGGCTCACAGGAATCAAGCAGCTGATATCCCTCGTACAGGTAGATGATCTCATCAAAAACCCAAAGACAATGTCTGCCTTTTGAGAGAAGACAGAGCAACATCCTCAACAGAACTGCCCATGTCACAGGCTGACAAACCTCTGTGCTGCCAGTGATGACTGAAGTCTTAACACTGGCACAGGCTGCCCAGAGAAGCTGGGGATGACGCACCCCTGGAAGTGTTCCAGGCCAGGTTGAACAGGGCTTGGAGAAACCTGGTCTAGTAGAAGGTGTCCCTGCCCATGGCAGGGGGTTGGATCCGGACGGTCTTTACAGGTCCCTTCTCATCCAAGTAATTTTGTGGTTCAATGATTAAGAGTTGTACTAATTTGAAAACAAACCAGTGAGAGATCTCGAGTCGGAATTATAATTTAATAGGAAAATTAAAAGAAATGCAATAGTACAAGAACACTAACACCCTGTTAGTCAGGGTGGTGGTAGCAGTCCAGATGAAGTGTGCTTGTTGAAGCGGTGATCCTGTAGAAAAGGGTCTGGTCTTCATCTGAAGGTCCAGTGGTAGCTCTTGCCCCCTGGCAATCCAGTAGGTAAGGGCTCTTTGTGCTGTTCCAAACCCCAGATTATATCCAGGTGGGAATGCCTGGCTCCTTCCCTCTGTGCAGAGCATCTCACAATGGGTTGAAGTAATTCTATGAGTCTTGCGGTGGGTCCTTGATTGCCCATTAAACAGAGATAGCTCCCGCAGGGAGTTATCAAGGATGAGTCATGGTAGGAGATAATGAACATTGCCCCACCTGCTTTAACAGCTTGTGAAGATGATAATAGAATATAAACTGTTGGTTACATCTTACACTGTAACCTAGGACAAGAATACAAAAAAAGATTACATAGCAGCAGGACAAAAAAAGGTGTTAAAATGAACAATAAAATGCAGAAGGGAAACCTGAAAGACATTCTCAAAAATCTTAATTAATATGAAAATCTTAGAGACTGAAACACCGTAAAGCCAAGCTTTATAATTGTCTGATTCAGGTTTGCTACATTGTATCCTGCAGAAGAATGGAAATGGTTATAGCCTGCAAATATATTCAGAAGAGGATAACACGGTTTTGCTTTCGAAGATAAAGCAGGAAATAATTCAGTTTAACAATCAAACAGGAGGTGAGGATCCACACTGAGGCTGTCACTAGGGGCAGAGGCGCCTGACTCAGGCACTGATCTTTTGGAAAAGAGATAAAATAAAATAACTTTAAAAGATCCAGTCCTTCTATACCTTTAAAAAAGAGAGCATCCGTATTTCCTCAGCTACTGGTGCTGACATGACAAGACTCCTCTACAAGGTGTGCCTACCAGATCTAGACCAAAATTATAAAGGTGAGAGGGAACAAGGAGCAAAATATCTGTAGGTCAGGAGGGCCGGGACCTTGCTTCCAATTGTCCTTCAAACTCCTTGTGCCCCAACAACCATCACTCCTCCTCTCAGGGCCGGAAAACCAAATGTAACCCGACCAAGCAGCTGTGCACCAACAGCTACAGCAGAAACTGGATATAGGACCAGTACACAATAAATGCTGTCCTTCCCTGGGAACATCCAAAAGAAGCAGAGGCCTTCCATCCCTCTTCCAAGTCTTGCCACCTAAGTTGGCTGGCTCCTCCTGTGCAATGGCATGAAGAAGAAATTGTTCCCAGAGCATACTGGGACGTATTGAGCTAGTTTCCAAATCTTTTCACATATAATGGCTCTCTCTTATATCAGTTCTCCAGTGTCTCAAAAAATTCAGCTCCAGTCTTGACCTCCCACAGACAACCACAACAGGGTCTCAAATTTCATGAAAACCACCATCCAGCTCTGCACCAATGTTGTGCAATTTGGTTGAAATTAGTCAGAAACACTTTAAAGAGCACAGGCAACTAGTGGAGACCACACTGCATCGGTGCCCAGCTATTGAAAACCACCTGTGAATGATCCACAGTATTAGGAAGACATTTACTTGAATAGTAGTGAGCCACTGGCACCTCACCTAGAGAAGCTGTGGATGCCCCATCCCTGGAATACATCTAGGCCAAGTTGGGTGGGGCTTGGAGCCACCTGGTCTAGTGAAAGGTATCCCTGCCCATGGAAGAGGGGGTGGAACTGGATGCTGTTTGAGGTCTCTTCCAACCCAAACCATTCTAGAATTCTCTGTATCTGGCCATTGAGAAACACAAACCAAGGTCACACCACTCTAAGACCCATCTCCCTGCACAGAACAGAGCACAAGTTATTAAGGGACTATTGTTTCCAAGCTGTTCCTTGCACTGGTATCTCCTCTGGCAAACCAGTGAGATAAAAAGCTGACAAGGATATGGTTTCCATATCAGTGTGTGCATTATCCTGTGCCTGCAAGGAGCCAGCTATTCCTTTGTTTTCCACTTGATCCAGAGATACTATCAATAACTTCATCTCTCTGTGGCACTGGAAAACAAAGGAGGGTCAGGCAGGGCTAACACTGAGCCTCTTCTATTGATTATCTATTCATGGGATCGTAAAGAGAAAGTCACGTAGACAGGAAGGGAGAGCACTTCTCTGGATGTGATTAGAAAGATGCTATTTTCGAAATGACTATAAAACTGAACAGCGAGAGAAGATTGTACTTGATCAAATAAATAAAAGAAATGCTGTGGCTATTCCTTCTGTGTTTCAGAACTCACTTTATTCACAAGAACCCACACTTTCTCCAGAGATTATGCACGCAGGCCTTACATGTGCTCAATTCAGATAATCTGGAGAGATCTTTCTTAAAAATAAATCCAACCCAAGATTTTTTCAGGTCTCCAATTCAGTGAAAGCAGCTGCAGGTTGGCACCACACGAAGCACATGAAAAGCTGCCATTTCCCCCTGAAACATGGAGCAAAATTCACAATACTAAGAGCAAAGTTGAGTTAAAACTGTGTTCCTTGAAAGATGCATCACATGCATGAGATATATCTATTTTTACCCAGCTTTAGCACTTGCATTCAAAGAATTGAAGTGTCCAAATCCTTCAACAAAACCAGCTTTGCTCAAAATGGGTGGAATTCCCTTGAGGGCTATTCTCCCATTTCCTGAATGCTTACTTTTGTTTGTTTAACATCATAGGACAGCTCCAAGGCAGAGCAAATCAAAAGACAAGGAGTCATTCAAAGCAGACTCTGAATTTTCAATGTAATATTTTAATTAACCCATAATTATCTTCAAAGTTTTTTTTTAAATAAAAGGATATTTTTTTATGAGCAAGGTTACTATTTAGAAAATAAAAATATCATCAGACTTCAGACATATGCATGAATTTCACTGAATTAAAACATCGGCAAATTAAAAAAAAAACTACCAGAAAACACAAAACAGGTCAAGTGCTCTAAAATGAAAAGCATTTTGAATCTTTACTTTGTTCTGCAAACAAAGGCAACATAGTATGAACAGACATAGTTTCACTATCAGTAAAACCAGGCAAAGTTCTACAATCAAGCCAACATGCTTCTTTCCTTTAAAAGATATTAATAACACCCCAGGGCTACCCTACTGTTCAGATTCACAGAGCAACCCATGGCAACCCGATGTTCCCCACATCAAAGAGTACCAAGAAAGGTATAAACAATTTGGGTGTTAATTAAGAAAATCAACAGATGAGACAATTGATGCAAACCATCCTGTTTATAAAATTAAAGAACAGTTTGGGTTGGAAGACACTTTTTAAAGACCATCTAGTTCCAACACCCCTGCCAGCACCAGGGACACCTTCCACTAGACCAGGTTGCTCCAAGCCCCATCCAATCTCGACTGGTGCACTGCCAGGCATGGAAAGTCCACAGCTTCTCTGGGAAACCTGTGCCAGGGCCTCGCCACCATCACAGCGAAGAATTTCTTCCTAATATCTAATCTAACCCTGCCCTCTGTGAGTTTGAAACCATTCCCCCTTGTCCTGTCACTCCATGCCCTTGTCCCAGTTCCCTCTCCAGCTCTCATGTGGCCCGTTTAGGTACTGGAAGGAGCTATAAGATACCTCCAGAGCCTTCTCTTCTTCAGGCTGAACAACCCCTATTTTCTCAGCCTTTCCTCAAAGGAGAGGCAAAAAAAGCCCATCTGGCTGCTGGCAGCATATTCAGGTACACTTGAAGGGCTTTAATGCCAGCTGAGAAGCCCAGCACTGTGTGGATTCATGGATGGAGCAGGGATGGAACCTCACCACCTGATCAATTCATCATCAATACACTGCAGCATTCCAAAACAGCTTTCCATTATTTCACTTTTGCCTTATTAGACTTCAAAAACAAATAACAAAACTCTGAATTAAAACAGCCTCTACCCTCCGCCCACAAATATAAATGCATTTAACTGAAGACAGAGTCATTCTGATCCTGCAAACATCCCCCCCAACATCACCAAGAGCTCCCTGCACCCATCTCACAGTGACCAGAGCATCAGTGCTGCCCTTTTCATTTGGATAGGCCTTTATTCAATTAGACCTAAGATCCTGGGAACAACCTTTTCAATTTTGCAATATGGTCAAACCAGTATTTGCCCTGACACAGGTTCTGAATGTTCCCGAGCTGAGCGGCGGCAGGAATTATGTGCTAATTGCAGTTGCTCTCTCAGACACCTCGCAAGACAAATCTTTGTGACTAAAAGGTTTATTTCTGTCAGCAGTCTTTAGAGGGCTCATTATAAGTGATCACCACATGTCACCAATTCTTCATAAAATACATCAGAAAGAACATTTTTTTTCCCAGCAAAAAACAACCCACAACCATCAAAGTGTAAAAAGAGCCATAAATACATTGTTCTGGAGTATCCTTAGCCATAGCATAGGTTCCCTTTTTCTGTTGTGTATCTCAAACAACATCTACCGAAAAAGGAATGAGGCATTCTAATAATGTCAGCACTAATGACAAGCTCTCATGAACAGATACTGACTTCACCCCCGCCTCCAACACGATGATTAACACATCTACAGCAGCAGACACAGCTCCAGCCCCCAACACTGAGAATGAGCCCCCATCCATGGAAATAGAAAGGGCCAGAGGAAATGGCCTCACGTTGCACAAGGGGAGGTTTAAATTGGATACTGGGGAAAATTTCTTCATAGGAAGGGTTGTTCAGCCTTGAAAAGGCTGCCCAGGGAAGTGGTGGAGTCACCATCCCTGGAGGCATTTAATACATGTGTGCATTTGGGACATGGTTTAGTGGTGGGCTTGACAGTGCTGGGTTAATGGTTGGTCTTGATGATCTTGGAGGGCTTTTCCAACCTCAGCAGCTTTATGAAGTAACACAACATTGCAACCCAAGACAGCAAAAGGACAGCTATGAATGGGATGCATCTTCAGCTCTCTTTAAAGAAAACATGCGAGAGGGTCAAAAAAACAAAAAAAAAAAGGAAAATAAGTTAGTCACACAGACCCGTGTGCTTTACCCAGATGAATTTATGTCACACTGGTGCAAATTAAAGGCAAACTAAACTGCCCTCCAAACATTCACTCTACAGCCCTGGTCACATCCTGGCATCTCCCATTCCAGGGTGGTTAAGCTGAAGACTGGAAGGTGTTTTCTCTTGCTAACTTTCCCCCGGCAATCCAAGCGAGGAGGCTTCCTGAGGTAAATGATACACTTCAGCTGCTTATATCACTTTTCCCATTTTCAGATCTCAAATCAGATTTGGGCACTGTTTTCATTATCAGCACAGAAAAGTGTCTGAGCAACTGCCATCCCAAATCCATCAGGACATGTGTCACTCATCCCTGCACGCAGTGACACATGCTGTGGGTATGCAGGCTGCCACTCCAAGCATTTAATCTACTTCTGCCTCTGGGTTGCTTCAAATGAAAAATATTCTGTGCACAAATGGTGCATTGCTGCATGCAGAGCTGTCAGTTATATTTATGTCACAAGCAGTTTAAGACATGACGTGAACTGAGTTGCTGGTAAGATTTTACTACAAGCTATCAAAGACTGAAGCAAACACCATCTATAACTACTCACTTTCATCCTCACCCCCAGTGACTCACACTCCCTGTGCCAGCAGCGAGCACAGCCACAGCTTCCAAATCCCCCCCAGTGCCTGCAGAACCATTATTTGGGCACTGACAGAAACCAACACTCACCAGGAGAAACCCAAACTCGTGATGGTCAATTGGCAAACCCAGAAAAGGAGCTTTCACTGCACAGGGGACACCAGACTCAAACCCATGCCCTTCCTCCATGTGGTAACCTTTGGCCTTTGGAAGAATAACAGATACGTCAATCTGAGGAAGTACTAAAGTGTCCATATGAATTTAGGAACAGCTACTAGGACCCATCAGTGTACTGGAAAGCCAAGAGTTCCCCAGACTTACTCCTGCCAAATAATTCCGTTTTAATAGAGGTTGATTTGGGATAAGCCTGCAGAATCAAATGGCAAAGCTCTGTTGTTATACGGAAGCTGACAGAGATATTAGGAATTATCAGTGCTCTCTCTGAGCTCACTGGGCATATGACATTGATTTCCAGAGCAAAATATGACACATCAGTTACTTTTTTTCAGGCTGCAGGGACTTGGGGTGCAAAACCCAAAGGCTCCTCCATGAGCATCAGCCCACAGTCCCGGCCTGCAGCTTGGTTTGCTGGAGCTGTACTCCAACTCCAAATGTAGGGAAAATGCTTAGCAAATGTGTTTTAGCTTAGGCTATGACTCCAGCAATTTCTCAGGAAATCAACAGGTCCTCAGAAGAACCAGAACAAACTGCCTTCAGCTGTGGCATATGAGCAATCAGACCAGAATCCATTAAAATGATGAGGCATTAGACAGAGTGCATGACCCTGTAGAATTACTTTGTATTAAGAATATATTTGGCTATTTCTACATGTGAATCCAGTCTGAAGATAAAGATTTATTTATTTAACATTAAGGGATTTCTGCAGATGGTGTTTCAAAGCAGCTCCTTAAAAATGCAAATTTGCCTGCAACATATGAGGACATTTTACACAAATAAGCATATTTGCATTTCATTTGCTAAGTTCTGTTTACATTCACTTTTTCACGTATTTACTGCAGTTGTTGAGGGCATCAACAATTAAGGTTTCATCCAATCATAATAAAACTCAAAACCAAAAAACGAAATCTCAACTTTTGCTAAAGTTGTTGTGTAAGGCCCCAAAAGTCCAAGTGCAACAAAAACCCTACAGCCTTACAGTACGTAAAAACCTACATATTCATATTGCCTCCTTCCCCTCTTACTCTATGATGTCTCTAAAACATGCGCTCAAAACCAGCACCTGAGAGTCCTATGGAGGTTATTTACATAAAATTTTGGGTGCAGTTCATGTGTCCAATAGATGATGGGCATAGAAAAGATACACTCCTCCTGAGGAAGAATGAAAGCATCATCTTCTGTAACACTCCACTCTCGCTCTGCGTGTCTCCTGCATGTACAAGAATTCCTTGCTCCCTGAGCACATGCCTTTTGCAAGAGACAGGCAGACTTTGATGTCAGAGTCAGCAGAGGTGACTTCCAAGCACCCTATGGATGAACTCCGGGTTTCGCTTCACACGCTGCTCCTGAGGCTCCCCACAGCCCTGCTGCTGCTAGCTGAGCACTGACAAATTCGGCTGTGCTGAGCCTAGCAAGGAGCTTTGCTTCCAGCTGAGACATCTTCAATTGCTTCTCACATCACAGATTGGATTTCCTGTTGCTCCACAGTCAGCATATCTCTGCTGTTAAGCTTCCCCAGAAAAACTGCAGCATCCTGAGTTACAGAAAAAAAAAAAGTTAAAAAGCAGGGTGAAAAGAAGAGGAGGAGAAGAAGTGAGGAGGGAAGACAAGAGGGAAAAGAAGGAATCAGCCAAGCCACATTGGCTCCTCTCCCTTCTCTACTCCAAGCATCTTGGATACACCTTCTTGTAGATCATTTCTATAAATCAGGATGTACAAACAATCTCTAAAGGATCCAAAATGACCTGAGACACTTGTACATGGTCTGTGGGGGCTCTGCCCAAACCACGTGTGGTTGGAACCAACTGGAATAAGCAGTTGCACACACATTGCACTACATGGCATTACTTTACATCCAGTCTTCATATTACTCTGATTTTCTACCTGGAAACTTTTACAGAGTAGGTGCAAGTTTGGACTTCTGGAGGTTGTTTCAAACAGATGGCAGAAAATTGGGAAAAGTGCCAATGTTTCCTTTTCAAAAGCTGGCTGCTAAAGCTTCCAAAGACAGCTCCGAGTATCTTCACTTGCAACTGCCGCAGCAAGAAATTACACAAAAGGTATATAAACGTGGTTATTGAAGTATGCAAGCTTTGGAACTCACAGAGGGAAATGTGCATGCTTTTAAAAACAATAAATAGGATGTTTTTAAGTTGCAAAATTCACAGAGCTGGTTTGCAATGCCCACCTGCAGCTTTTAGAAGCTTTTCCATTGGCATAAAAGGAGAATGTGCCTCCTTCTCTTCCTTCTCCTCCCTTGTCCAAAAACTAAGGAAATTTTGATTTTTGCCTTAAGAAAAGCTGTAATGCCTCAAAGACCCCAGCTGGGGTCCCCCAGCACCAGATGCTGAAAAAAGTGGCAAAAGAGAAAAAAAACGTGGAGATGGGGAAAAGAGGTCAATGAGGCAGGAGGAAAGCACGGGTTGTCCATGGCGAGCAGCAGGCCAGAATCCCACCTGCCGACCAAGCTGCTGAATCCTTGCCACCTGTCTGCTTACATAACACTTCCTCCAGCTTATATCTAACAGCGTGAAAACTGGTATAGAACATCAAACTCTAAATCAGTGCTTCATGCTGACACACCATATGTCAGCATGTACTTAGGCAGTCACCAAAAGTGTTAACAGCAATTATTTAAAAATTATTACAGTTTATTCATGTAGAGAATTCCTTCTTGCATTGACTCAAATTCTCCAAGACGGGAGTTTTTTTTATAAGCTGCATTTTCCCCTCAATTTTCAACCTGATTTTGTGGTCTTTAACTATTTTAATTTCATTTTGGTTTAAAACAATGTACTTTATTACTGAGGTATTCATTTACAGTGCTGTTTTGAGGGGAAATTACTTAATGAAACTAAAACGAAAAGGTTTTCCTCACAAGCATGGCACCTTCTCAGTGTTCCCCTGGTTCTGCAGAAGTAAGAAGACTGTCCTGACTCCTGGTGCTGCTGTTTAGAACATCTGACCACCACATCTAGGAACAGCATCCAAAGAAAACCAGCACAAAAGCCCCTCAGTGCCCTTAGGCCTTTCAGCAGAGAGCCAGGCGGAAAACAAGCTGCAGAGAAGAGCCTTTTTTTAGGGTGTAAAGTCTCCACTGCTCAGCTTGATGCTTTTAAGTCAATTGCTAAAGAAAAAAAAATACAGTGCATAAATCCACACAAGGAATTGAAAATAAAAATAAGGGAGCAGAAAGGAGAGCGTATTCCCATGGGCTTTTCTTCAGTGGCACAGGCAGACCTGGGAAGCTGCAATCAGCAGTGACACAGGCTCTCCCTTGGATGAAGACAGCATAAATAAAGAAAAAGTAATTAGATTAATCAAGTAGGGAACTATTTAGCAGCTAATTAAAATACCCATTTAATCATAATTTCTTCAAAACAGTCTGCTAAAAATGGGTCAATAACACCCAAGAAGAAAAGAAACAACCTATTTTGTCTTTATTTGATGCCTTGCACTGCACATCTAATGCCACCTGCCTGCCAGGGTATCCATGTCGCAGCCAGATCCCTGAAGCAGATCCTGGATCCCTCAGACCAAAACTTCAGACCAGTCTTTCACTGAAACTGCTTATCCCTCATCACACTAACAACATACAGAAAAGTGTAAATCAACCTAAAAGAGGGAGCATGACAACTCTCCTCCCTGTTTCACACTAACAAAATCTATTTTTCCATTTGACTGCACCTTTTGCTGTGTGGATCAGCAGTGCAGGGCCGGGGCAGAGTGAGTTTTTATAGAAGTCAGTGGGAGCAGGGAGCCACACGTGGCACTGGCTTGGCAAAAACCTGTTTGTGTCATCCGTCAGCCTTCCAGCTCCTCACTGCTTTTAAAATTTGGGGAGAATTCACAGTACTAAAAGGCACAGAGGGAAAAATACCCCTTCCAGTTTCTATCTGTTACAGGTACTAAATTCCTACAAACAGCCCTTACTGACAAAAAGCTCTTTCCATCATTGAGCTCATCATTTCCTCATCAAAGATTACTGTAAACGGATGGTGGAAATATAACAGCAATAAATCAACAGCTGATGTTTACTTGCTCTGTGCTTTTTGTTGCGAAATATTTGGGGCGTTGTTTTTTCCTACTGTAACAAGCATGAAGCCAAATGCAATAATGAAGGAAGATTAAGACCAACATCTTCCAAAGTGCTTGAAAGTTTCCTCATATAGAATCACAGAAGCATTAAGGTGGGAAAAGACCCCCAAGATCACTCCACAGTACTTACCATTAATGTCAGAGTAGNGCACAACTTCATGCTGCATAGAAAGGCAGAACTTATCAGAGAAACTAATTCATAAATAACGTTCCTGTTTACTCAGTATTTGAACTGTCTCAAGAGGGATAAACCTCACCTGCCTTTCTATGCAGCATGAAGTTGTGCATTTTTCTAATATACATGTTAGCACCCAAGTTCATGTTGTTTAAAAATTCAAAACAGCAGCAGCTGCTCACTCAAAAGCTCATACAGACCAGGACTGTAAATTAGAACATTATTTTTACAAGACTGTTAAGTATTTTCTTCAACACACTAAATTAGATTATTTTTTTACCTTTCTTTGAACAAGTTTTTAGAAGGTTTTTCTACTCCATAATTCAAAACCCACAACAGTCCTGCCAAAGGATACAATGAGCTACAGCCATCTGCAGTGCTGGAATATAATTTCCAGTGCCCCTAAAAATGCTCTTCCTGCATTTTAATTAAATATTGGTACTTCTTTTTTGAAAACAACTAACATTCACAATCCTATTCCCAACTTCCTTTGAACTTATTGATTGCAGATGCCTGTTGCCATCAGGCACATTTCTGAATTTGGGTAAAGCCACTCTGGGTTTTTACACTGCAGGATACAGCTGAGGAAGACCCTGAGCAACCTGATCCTTCTACTGCTGATGCTCTCCTCTGCTCTGCACCGATTTTTTAAATTCCAGCTTCCATTTGCAGTTTATCTTTCCTGACTGGCGCTCCAGTAGCAATGCTCAGCTGTGTCCTGACTGACCAGCCCCTTTACGTAGGCACATGAAATACAGCTAAAAATATCTGTCAGGATCCCTGCACTTCTCATGGGCTGACTCCAGTTTATGATTGGTTAGGAAATTCCCTCAAAGACCATGGCAGCCTCCTGCCTGACACTGGGAGTATGGAAATGTCTGCTCGGTGACCAAAAGGAGGAGAAAATTAGAATAACAAAAAATGGGGAAAACCAAAGAAGCTTAAAAAAAAAGTCGAAAAGTATATCCCATCCGATTATTGTATAAACAGCCTATACTTTATCCTATTCAACAATTTCACATTCCCAGATCAAAACACTTCATGAAGCATTTTGCAGATGTGGCTCCAGGCTGCTTTCTGATCCAATGAACATTATAAGATGATGTGAATGAAATGTCAGTAAACAGGTTAAAGATATCTGGAGATGCAGTAATTCTACCTGATTACTTTGAAATGTCAGAGTTCTCCAGCTCCTTGTTGGGGATGATGGCTTTCTCTGGAGCCTTTCCAAGGAGGAGGAAGACAAGATTTGGGGATTCAACGCTGCTTCTTTTCTAAGTATTGTATTTTATGTATGCTAGTGTCAGTAAAAATAAGCTATTTTCATGAAATACTAAGCTATTGCAAAAGAACACTTGCCAATGGGAACCAAACTTCAGAAGGATAGGATTCCCTGAGCTCAGGTTCCCAAAGACTTTCACTTGTGTGAACAAGGCAGTACAGATGAGATGCCAGTACAAACTAGATCCACATTCATGGGTGTAACAGGATCAAACAGGGTAATGAAGTGTCCTAGGTTACAACATA
>VWZT01002584.1:22756-38991 GCA_013397055.1 Pachycephala philippinensis | reverse complement strand
GAAAAAAGCCTACAGGAGGCAAGGGAGAAGCAAACACTAAGTTCTGTCTGATCAGTGGAAGCTTATTAGAGAAGGACATCTGTATCGTATCCAGATTCCTTCTTTGGAAAAAAACCCCACCAAACAACAAACCACAAACCAAACAACCCAGAATGAAAGTTCATAACGAAGTTAAAAAACATGTGGAAGCTTGGAAATGTAGATTACTATTGCCCATTACAGACATGATAGAATCTTGTTTTGTTTTATATTTTGATTGTATGCTAATTTTTCAGGTGTATTTGCTTCATTTAGTGTAAAGGATGGAACATTTAGGTGTGTAAGGAGTCAAAGCTGTTTTGTGAAGTACTTAAATATTTCTGGATTTGATAAACATAATGAAAAAGGTATAAGATCATGAAAGGAGAAAAGGGTGGATTATTATGAAATGAAATGTCACTGTGGAAAAGTAACTTCTGATGACATTTCTGCTTAATTATGGAGTAGTCATCTGACCCTAGAACAATGTGTTCAGTAAGTGATATGCTTCTCTTTCTCAGAAACCTGGTTTTGTTTATATAAATGCTCTCTATTTGTAAGTGCTGCTCAAATCCATAGGGACTTCCTCCAAGCATGTCAAGATGCTTACCAGATACCATGCATTCTTGAAAGAGCTGAGCACTGCAAGCACAGCTGTGTTTTGGACATAAATCTTTATATGTATGAAATGGGAAGAGCCCTTGCTTGCCTCAAGGCCTTTATGAGTGACACACAAATAAAAGCCAACTTGTAATGAATGGTATTATCAAATTGAGAAATACGTATCAAAGAAGCAAGTCTGTACTCATTTCAAGATTAAAATGTAAGATACACTTAGTAAGATACACTCTGTGTTTAGTATGACTGCATTTTGTACGGTAAATGTGAAAAGTTGTATTGATAAGCCAGCCAAACAGTCCGTATGTTCACTGAATGCTGGAGAAGGCATAATAAAGGAATTGAAGACAGTGTTATAATTTATATATACATAAAAGCTGGGCTGAATTTGTATAAGCATTTTCTGATTTAATTACGGACTGTTGCTGGTTTAGTTGTAATAATATGTAAAGACATTCAACTGTTGAGTTTTAGCATGTTAATTTCACTATATGGGTTACTGGACCTTTTCTTCCAATTTCGGACTCTCTCATGTTATATAGGCATGAGACAAGTGAGGCTTGATATTCAAATGCTGTGTTACACGTTTTGGCCTGTCTATATGGTCTTCCAAGAACTGGGAAGACAACTATGAATGTAAAACCACAGGACAAACAACGTTCATAGATTATTTTATCTAGTATTAACGTTGAATTCTAAGTAGAATTTAAGATACTCTTTTTGCTAAGAATCAGACTACTTGGGAACTAAGAAAAAGTGTTATATTTTTGATTCTAAAAATGTTTCACATTTATGCCCACAAATTTTTCCATAATCAAAATAAATAAATTCCCTGTGAAAATTTTGCTTATCTTTTGTATGTGCAGAACACACATTGCCATAGCAGAAAAGTAGGAGTTAGTAGGCATCAGTAGCTGGAAATACAAAGGCTAAGAGCTTCTGAAATTTGGAAAAATCAGATAATACATATCTCTGCTCTGATACCTTTGATCTCAGAAAGTTAAATCTAAACTTTGTGAGATCCTCCATATACAGTGCTGAGTTCTTCAGAAAGTATGGAAGGGAGCGACCAGATAGTGGTTGATACTTGGCTGCAGAACTACTGACAGGTTGCTGTGATCAAGCTTTAAGTCCTTTAAGAGTAAGATATTAAGTGTCTTTGATACAGGATACCAAATCTGGTTATTTAGAAAAGAAAAAAAAATGTGTTTCAAAAAATAACTTCATGGGCAAAACCTCAAAGCCTTTTGTGTCTGTACAGCTGTGTTCACCAGTCTTCATACAGACAAAGAAACTACCTTTCTACTTAGAATTTTTATGGCCTTGTAATTGTGGACAGTACTTCACAATCATGATGAATAGGCACCGTGTTTGATCAAATGCCAAGTGAAATCAGTGGGAGGCCTTTTTTCATGCTGGAGGGTTTTTTTGATGTCCTTGGTATTAGACTAAAGATAAAATGTAACAAATTGCTTCACAACCTACATGTAGATGCCAGCAAAACTTCAAAACATGCGTTCTTGAGGGTCTGAGTTGAACTGGTTTTGCTTAACTCGGAACTGATAATATCATTACGGGTGAAGGGTTAGAGTCACCATTACCTCTCAGCTCATCTCCAGGAAATAAGAACATTGAAAACTTATCATATGTTAAATACATTAAACACTCTTAGCTTCATTGCTTGCATGTTAATTATTTTTACTTACATGTTAGTTCACATGAATGTGGGGAGATTTTAAGGACTTTAAATATATTAATATTGAGGTCTAGCATTGGAAGCTAGAGATTAGAGCAGTGTATATGTTGATAATTCATAACATCCTGCTTTTAAAAATTTTCGAATCTTTTATTAGTCTGGTTTGCTTCCTTTTCAAGCTTTCTTATGCAGATTCTGGTATATTAAAACTATAACTCTGGCTCAACTGTATGTGGATTTGTTTGTTTAATGCATGGTGGTGAATTGCAGTAGTGAACTTTATAACAAATTTAGCTTTGATTTATGCAAAATTAAATACTTAGAAATAAATTACATTTTATTGAATATGTAGAATTTTGGTTAAAATATAGTTTCGCTAAGTATGAAACAAGTCCAAGAGAGAAGAAATTTAGTGATGAGAATAGCTAGCAAAACTGAGATAATTATTTTAAAAAGTACTTGCAGAATATCCTTTTTTAAAAGTCTCACAATCACCTAAAGATGTTTTGCAGAAGGGAGTGGATTATCAGTACTTCAGACTCTTAATTTGGTGTGTTGCTCCCATACATCAAGCAGATAAATTCTGTGTTACTAAATCCTCGTTTCTATTATTGGCTCTTGAATAACTGATGTCTTGGTGAGCTGGTTTTTGAACTGTGCATTTTTTCTTAAGCCTCATATAATATTTTGTAGTACGTTGTGGTCTTCCAGTGAAGAACAAATCTACTGAAGGCATAAAGGAGGCCAGTAAAGCAGCACCGGTTAAAATGTATAGATTATTTGCATGGCATTCAGCTAAATTTCAGTTCTGTACTTTTGCAAACCAGAGCCTCCAGTAGTTAAGATTAGTGACTGCTGACAATATGTTGGTGAAAAATGTCTGGTAAAAAACTCTTAAGATAGTACTTAGTGGAGAAACTATAAAACTTGAAAAAAAACAAACCCTTTTTTTTAAAAATCTATTTGTAGCTGAAGGTGTATCCTCCCATAATCAGGAATAATACTTAAACTTAACTTTTGAAAAACCTGTAGACTAAGGAAGAAATCTAAATTTATGCAAAGTGGTCAGAAACTTTATGGAAAATATTGCTTGCTTATTTGAGAATCTGATGCAGTATGGTGAATTATGCTGATTGTCTTTATAGTCTGATTCAAAAGGGTTGTATGTCAGTCTCTGTTTACAGTCTGAACTATAAATCCTCTAGACTATTGTATGAACTAAGAACAGAACATTTTGCTGACTTAAAGTCAGGAGTTTATGGACTTTCTAAAAAAAAATAGTGTTCTAAAGAGGCGATCTGATAGAAAGCAGGCTGGTGCTCTGAATCATTTCGTGAAACTTAGTTCCTGGTAAGAGGCAGCTGACTGCAAAACTATGGTGTGTATCTGATTGCTTAAATCTGCCTGTCTGCAAAATGAGTAGAGTACAAGACTACTTGGGGTGTTCAGCTGTAAAACTGAGACTTGTAGAAAAATTTGATTATGTTTGAATGCTGAAAGGTTTATTCTTTTGGTTTTTAAAAAGTTGCCATACAAAAAGCTGGGCTGTATAATAAAATGGTAGGTGAAATTTCAATAAATAAAAAGTAATGCATGTGCAGAAGGTTGATGACAACCTCCGAAAGCAAATATGTATATTGATATGCACCTAATTAACTAACTACTACTCTCAAGGAAAAATGTATAAGAGTTATATATATAAACTGAAAACAGCTTGCTATTCAGCATTCTGAAAGAGGAAAGAAAAAGGTTTTGAATTATTAGGGAGATAAAAAAACCAAGTGCAAAATAGAAAACATCACACTTTGGTATATATACATGGCATACTTGCATCTTGAAAGTCACAGTTTTAGTTTCTTCCTCTCAAAAACGTACCACAGTAGCAGAGTAGTTACAGTATGGAAAGTAAGGGTGTTTCCCTATTAAACATTCTCAGTGCATGACTAGAATAAAAGAATTGGATTGCCTTAGTTTGGAAAGCATGTGATTCATCTAAGGTAAGAAAGATCTATAAATCGTGAATGTTAAGGGGTAGAAAGTATAGAAAATAGGGGTATTATAGCACCTCCATGAACCTGTGGTGCTTTAAAACAACATACAAATAAAGCAGAAACAAACTCTTAGTACACCTTACATGCTCTGTGGCAATAATTTCCACAGTTTAACTGTGGACACCAAATATGTATGTGTTCAGAAAGAGACAGAGTCATCAGTGGCTATTAATGATTCAGATTAACCATCAGCTCAGGAAGCCTGTAACAGAAGTTGGGAGTTACCCATGTATCCATACCTTGTCTTAATTTTTTTTTTTCTAATGTGCTAGTAATGGAGGAAATAGCACAGCGAAATGCAGAATCAGTGTATCCATTCAAAAAGGCATCTTGATGAAACTTTGAAAGGCTGGTAAACATGCAGAAAATTCTAAATAATGTGTCCCTGAGGATTAGAGTCAAGGGGGGTGAAACCTAGAAATGTATGATTTTTTTTTTCTTTTGTAGTGTTGGAGATAGGGAAAGAGAAAAAAAGGAGACTTAGAGGAGACCTTGCTGCAATGTTATTCAGACTGTGGAGGTCAAGAAAAGGGACTGGAGGCCTTCAGAGGTTGAAAAACTTGCTGAGAGTCTAAATTTTGCAAAAAGATTTTTTACCTGAATCTCTAAATAGTTTGAAATCGAATACTTTTTAATAGTTTTTTTTTTCAGCAGTCCTCTGAAAAAAAACCTTTTTGTAAGCTTTCATCGTATTTGCTAACTTCATACTGAAACTTATAGGGCTTTATTTGCTAGTTGTTAGAGTTATTTTCAGTATGCATGACCATAGCTATTTATATGTCTTTAATCTGATTTCTTCTGGCTAATACTTGTGACATTATTTTTCTTTTTTCAGTATATCGGTATATAAAAGTTGTCAACCTTATTTTGATGAACTCTTGATAGATAGGCTTAATATTTTGTCTATTGTATAAATTAAGGATTTTTAACTGAAGATTTAAAAATCCGTCCAATCGCTTTCATGCACAAACAGAATCTAGAATGTCTGGAAACACTCAAGCCCACTTGCATTAGCCTTTGAGTTTACTTGGCTTAAGCAACATTTTCACATAACTAGTAGAATATGTCTTAAAAATATAAAGGCTTTCTTTTTGGAGGTGAATTCTCTTTTAGTCTAGGGCTCAGTCAATGAAGCTGAAATGTATGTAAAGGCTTTATGATACACAGATGAATAAATAAGGAAGGCGTAATGCAGGGTACACAGTTTAGCCTTAATTCTGTCAATTGCCAATATAAAATACTGTAACTTAGTGTTTCTAACACTCTTTACATAAATTCTTACGTGTCTGGTGAAAAACACCAGTTAAATAAACCCAGTCTTTCCTCTTATGCTTGCCATAACCTATATCTTCTATGATTTTTCTCTTTTGACTACTTCTTAGTTTTTCAGCATTCTCCATAGTTCTGGAAAAAACATTCACCACTGCACTTCTCAGTACAATGACAATATTATTCAGTCTTCTTTCTGTACGTCCTAACATCTTGTTTCCTTTCAGTTGGTTGCTTCCTTTACAGTCTTGACTGAATTGTGTATGTTGTTCTCCTACGTTTTAAGATAATCAAAACTCCTGTATTTTTAGTCCCAGGTGCCAGGTATTTTGAGGAATCTAGACCATGCAAACTAAATGAGTTTTTATGTATTAACATTGAAGTCCATGTCCATATTCTTAGGATAAAACTAGGAAAACTGTAAAGCCCTTTTTAAAGCTGAGTGCTTTCACTTAATATATTTAGGGGTGTATGTACAGAATTATATTTGGGGAAATAGTGCTGGGTTTGTGTTAATAGCTGGGAGCGTAGTTAAATTAAAAATAACAAAAATAGTAAGACTAACTTGGAGAAGTCTCTGACCAGATGAAGCTAAAATGCATGCTTTCTGGCTAATATGTCTAGCAGGCTGTGGTTGGAATTGCTTGTTTGACCTCCTGGNTTTCCATTTTGTGTTTTGCCACTGTCGTTCGCACTACTCGCTCAACTTACTTTTTTTTTATTCTTATAATTAACCGACCTGCTGTTACATCTCACATTTTTCTCCCTTTCTGCGTATTACAAGTCCATCTAGGAGAAGGATAACAAAGGGAGCTGGAGAAATGTGACATATCTCTGCCTATTACATGGCTTGGGCCAAGTCTTATTTCTGTCAGTCTTGTCCATTCTCCAGAAAAGAACATGGAAAGACCTTCACTTAGTAGATGTGTAATATATGTGTATCCCATTGTTTCAGGCCTATTTCTCACATTTTCTCACAATAAGCTTACTTTACCCTCTTCAAAATTCAACTATAATTTGCAAACTGTTCCGGAGAAGGATGTTTCCAGTACAGCGTTGTCTCTGTTGATCCATCCTCATTTGCTTACGGGCTAGTTTAGGAACCTCCTTTCAGTTTGTTTTCTCTGAAGAATTCATTTGTTCTTCAGAAACATATCAATACAGTGTTGAAATGTGTTCTTTTATGTTCCATTAGTCTGAAGCAAGGTGTTTGTGTTGATGTGTTAAAGTTAATGGCTTCTGCTGTGTCTATCCCCTCTTGGGTGTTTTGCGACAACTTTTGTGAAAGCTGTCATAATTTTCTTAGCTTCAAAGCATCATTTGAAGTAAAACATGAAAGTCTACAAAAGCAAGTTGCATCATCAGGGGAAAAAAATCATAGCAAATTTTACTGTGAAGCTTGGATTCCTCTCAAGGAGAATATAGGGTTTTTAAAGGAAGAATAGGTGGAATGTTTTACTGAGAAAGTTATGAGTAGAAGAGAAACTGTAGATTTGGCTTTGGATCTAGTTGTGAGATGAGAGGTTTTTCTGTTAAACCAGGCTTTCTCCAGAACTTTTGAGTCCAAATGAGCAATTCCAGACCAAAAGCTCATTTTGAAGAAATGTTAGGTAACTGAAAAGTCCATTCAGTTAGGAAGAAACTTCAACTACATTACAGTTTCTCAATTTTTAACTAAAATTTTTATTAAATCAAAACCAGATACACAAGTTTACAAGAAATGTCATTAGATGACAGCACTTTTTAGTTGTTCTTTGCTCACTCTGTCCATTTCAATTCTTTGTTGCCTTCTGTTAGTCATATCTAGCGTGGACAATAGTAATTTAAAAATTATTTATTTAGTCTTTAAAATGACATCTGCTCTTTTATGAGCTATAAAAACTAAAGATGCTTGCATCATAAAGGTGAGCAAAATAAAGCATAAACAGGTTATGCATATATTGCAAACAGTAATGGAATGCAGAAGCACCCAAGAGCTTCCATTAATTCCATAATGAGAGTTACTGTCTTACATCAAGGTGATTAATTATTAAAGAGAATATAGAAAACAAAGTCTTCAAAACTTACGAGCCTGTTCATGTTGATATTTAATGGTCCATATGTTACTCCCTTTTCCTTTTTAAATTCTTAGCTACGATAAATTGAGGGAGTGGTCACTTCTGTCATGAAGGTGTTTGTAGGTGGGGAGGAAAACTGCCTTTTCATAAGCTGCAAGCTCTAGAGGCATGTTCCTTATCTTTACTCGCCAACTTTTCCTCCTATTACAGCTGTCGTCTTCACTTAAACTACGTTTTTTCTCCTATGGGCTTACTCTCTAGTTCCTGTGATCACATATACTGTAAATAATTTCTATCTTCTGTATAAATGTACCCCAATTATATAATTTAAATTGAATATTATGATTTAATATATATTTGCATAGATTTGCCCTACCAGCACTTTGTTGGACGGGGATATAATGCCCAGACAGCCATTTGGCAAGGGGGACCATGTATATTTTACCCC
This sequence comes from Pachycephala philippinensis, assembly GCA_013397055.1. Lineage (NCBI taxonomy): Eukaryota > Metazoa > Chordata > Aves > Passeriformes > Pachycephala > Pachycephala philippinensis. The sequence continues at coordinate 30,834 of VWZT01002584.1, read as the reverse complement.
CTATGTCTCAGTTGTTCATCCCTGTTTTTCTCTGGGGATTGTCTGTCCTGCCCTGAAAGGATGACAAGCATAAATTGAATTAATATCCAGTAGATTATAATAATTCTCTATGTAGGTTGCACTTGAGAACTGGTAATTCTTCTCTTAAGTGGTTGCTGCTGGTCAGTATTTGCACTCATAATATGGCTATCTCTTTTTAATGCGTTTTCCCAGGGTGTTCCAAGTCCATGGCCAAAAGTGGCTTTTTGTATGCCGTCTGTCTTCTAGTTTGTCATAGTTATTTGGTTTTGATTATGAGGAGTGACCGTAATTACCTTTGGAAAGGTTGCAATCAGTATTTTCGTTTACACTATGTTTTTTTTGGCTGTTTTTTTTTAAATAACTATTTTTCACTTTTTTGATGGAGAAATTGAATCAGGTGGAATGCACTGGCTGAATGGGAAGAGTTTGTTTTTTTCCACGGGGAGCATTAGAGCACTTTCAGGTGAATGGAGTGGCTCTCAGAGGCCACAGGGCATGTATGTCAAGCAAACCCACCAAAGCAAGCTTGGGCAGGAATATCACAAGCCTGCAGTGAGAAGGATGGAGCAGCAGACAGCGAGACCTGAGGCACCAAAGGGACTCTTGAAGTTTGCTGCCAGTCAGAAAGTCATTGATCTAATAGAAACACGGGTGGGAGCTGTCTTCAAGGAGGCAGTGCAGACTCTGTTCATTGAATACCATTCTGGAGTCTCTTTCTGACTAGTCTGCTTTTCCCAAAATTAGATCCTGTCTTTCGTATATCCAAAGAGTATCAAAGATCTCTGACTGAGGATTGTTACTCTAGCCTGGAAGCTTGGCTTTTCTGAGCGTGTGCAGCTCTTGCTTGTTCTTGGGCTTTCTGATTTGGAATATGTCACCTTGAACCTCAGTTGTCTCAGGCTGGCATGGCTGTGGAGAGGTTGTGGCTGTGGTACTCTGGCCCAATAGCTTCAGAAGTGAAGGGAACAAGCTTTTCAGTTTAAGGTTCATCCTTAGCTTCTAGCTATTTAACTTTATTAAGAAAGCATGTGGGATTTTTCACGTCTCAAAGACTGTTCCCCACTGGCACCTAGATTCTGCCTTCACCTTGGATACTCCCTTTATAACAGTGAGAGCCTTGTTTTTTGTCATAGTTTACTGTGAGCATCATCTATGCCCCACATGGCTGCTTGCTCACTCAAACTCAGTGGGGTGGGGGGGAAGAGAATCGGAAGAGTAAAACAGAAAATTCATGAGTTGAGATAAAAACAGTTTAATAGGCAAAGAAAAAGCTGTGCACGTGAAGCAAAGCAAAACAGGGAATTCATTCACTGGTTCCCATGGGTAGGCAGGTGTTCAGCCATCTCCAAGAGAGCAGGGTGACAGTAACTTGGAAAGACAAACACCCGTCACTCTGAACATTCCCCACTTCCCCCAATTTTATTGCTGAGCACAGTGCTCTATGGTATGGAATGTCTCTGTGGGTCAATTAGGGTCAGCTTTCTCAGCTGTGTCCCCTTCCAGCTTCTTGTGACCCCCGAGTTTCCTCGCTAGTGGAGTGGGGTGAGAAGCAGGAAAGGCCTTGGCTCTGTGTCAGCACTGCTTAGCAATAGTTAAAATATCCCTGTATTACTAAGACTGTTTGCAGCACAATTCCAAAACAGAGCCCATACCAGCTAATATGAAGAATATTAATCCAGCCCAAACCAGCACATCCATCCTCCATTGTTTCATGGCTTCAGAGCCAGAAAGTTAACATTGTGTGTGTGTCCCTTACGCAAGCTGCAGAATAAGTCCAAACATGATCATTAGCTGCATCTTCGGTCTTTTGATTGCACTTCACAACACTTAAGAACCATGTTATAAGAGTCTGACTGTCTGGCTAGATGTGTAGGTGTGGGCTATGCATGAGGGCAGTCAAGCAGCATTAGGGAAATGCTTCTATCCTTTTTGTCTTTCTGAGGCTCCTTTCACATTTCTCTTAAGCATGCCACTGTCCCTGCAGCTTTAAGGCAAGTTGTTGATCTGTTCTTGTTCATGCAATTGCTAAAGCTAAGGCTTCTTGGGTTTTCTATGTGTTGCTTTATGAGTACCTTTAGTGTGAATGATGGTATATGGATGACATACTTGGGATTGTGGATAATGAAAAGATGCTTCCTTTTTTTGTTACTTGTAAATACTTGCCCTAGGGAACAAAGATACAATTGTATTATGCAACCATAAAACTCTTTAGCTTGCACCATGTGTGAATAATGTTTTGGCAGACAAAACTTTATGAAAAAATGTTACTTTGAGGCTCACTCTCCTAGAACTCAGGCCTAATAAGAATGTTACTCACATTACTCAGTGATCCTGTGTCAATTCATTGTCAAGTTACCTCATCTCTACCAAGGAGCAGAAGAGGAACACTTTTAACTGTGTTGGTTTTTATCCAGCTTCACAAATGAATTTGCTGTTTCAGAGTTCTGTGTAAATGGAAAGCATTAATTTTACTGGTGTGTGTGTGTATATATTATATATATATATCTATATGTGTATATATATATATAGCTACAGTTCAATATTTATTTGGAAACCAGTCTGTCCACTCATAAGTGTTGCCTATGGGAAATGTGGTACATACATGTTCCATAGAATGACATGTTGCAGTCTAGCCAGTAAAAATGTTATTCACTTACCACTTGTCCATATTGTACTTCATCTGTTTCCTTCCTAAGAATTTTGGAAATATTTAAGAAGTAGATTCAAATACCTTATTGATGTACTCTAAATGTTTTTCAAGATATGAACAAGTATTTAGAAGGCATCTATTTGTTTTTACTTGTAAAAATCATCCCTCCAAGAGACAGGACAAGTGGATATGCAGAAGTAGGTCCTGAACAGTCACTTAAAACGTCACTTAAAAACCCTTCGTTTGCAACTGAACTGTAGAGTGGAGTGGCTCTTTTAGACCCAATTGAAGCTTTGTGAAATTAATGTTAATACTTGAGGCATTAGAACTTCAGGTTGAAATATTCGGGGACATAAAAGGTTGTGAGCACTTTGGGTTTTGGGAAGTTTTGTCTATACTAGTAAGGTGTCTTCTTGACTGATAGATATGAAAAATATTCAAAATTAATGCTTTGGTATTATATGAGCAGGCTTAAATTTTTAATTAAGATGTAAGATATGTAGTTTATTGTTGTAGTGTGACAAGTGTGTAAAAATTCTTTGCTTTGGGAGAGAAAGCTACGTTTTTATTAATTTTAAAACAAACTCCAGGTCTTTTACTGGCTTCAGACTGTTGTCACCTCAGAATAAAATTGCCTTGATCTTGGCAGTAAAAGGATGTTTGAGCTCCAAGGCACAAGGNCTGGTTTCCAGCTTCATTCTGATTGAAGAGCATTTATTTACTTCAGAATGAAATAGTCCAGGCTGGAAGAAGGCCTGGATGAAGCATGCTTGTTATCTGCAGGTAATAAGATACATAATAAAAAGATGCTGACAAATCAAACTTATATATATGGGTTTTATGCTTCCAGTAAGAAGAATAGTTATGAAAGGTTGATGTACTTTTTCAAGCAGAGGGAGCGCTTCTGAAGAATTTTTTACTGTTGGATAGAAACTCTGGTGGTATCTCCTGGTAACTGTGGTTTTATCTCCTTTTTGTTTCACTTTCTTAGCTCTGAAACTGTTTGCTGTTGGCAGAATAGCTGCAATTAATTGTGTTTTTAATTATGGGCTGATTTATTTTCAGATCTCAATAGAGAATGACTACCTAGGCCCCAGAAGAATTGAGAGTCTGCAAAAAGAAGATGCTGATTGGCAGAAAAAAGCCCACATGGCTGTGCTTTCTATTCAAGATCTTACAGTTAAATATTTTGAAATAACAGCTAAAACACAAAAAGGTAGTTATTTTCTGCCATCCTATCCATCACATAAAAATTTAAATTGTTTAGTGTTTACCGTGTTCTGCATTGTACTGTGAGTTATTTTCTTCATCAGTCGTTCATGAGGAAAATGCAGTTGTCTTTCCTGTTTGTTTTTTCTTCTGTGTCTATTTGAATCTTTCACCTATGAAGCTTTTGAGAACATCATCAGAGGTGAACAGAATAGAAATTTTATGTAGAAGTTTTACAACCACTTTCACAATGTAATTGCATTCGAGGTACTATGTATTTGCAAGGGATTTAGGGAGCATGGAGTCCCTGGTGGAGTCTGTTTTCTGTACTGGATATGGCAGACCCCCATAGTAAGTGTTAATTTTCTTTCAGTTAATTTCCTTTTCTAGTCCTCCTTGCCTTTCAGTGATTTTTTTCATAGCTCTAAATATTAAACAACAGCTCAGTTTAACTACTCAGTGAAAGCTGCTCTGTTATTCAGAAGCCTTCGTGGATATAACCTTGGCTTTTCTGTGTTTGAAGAATGTCATGGTTTTACTAAAAAGTTGGTGCAGTAAAGCAAGGTCAAATGACTTGGCATGTACATCTGTGCTCCCATCCTTGTACCATTTTAACTTAAACAACTAGTTTAATAGGGCAAACAGGCCTTTTTTTAGTTCACTGTAAAAGATTGTGCTGCTGTCCTCCCCTGCCTGACTGCAGGTCCCTGTTTCTTTCTTTGCCTTGCTGATAGTGGTTGTGCACACAGATAAATGAGATGTAGAAGAAATTCTTTTTTGGCTGGTAGATTTCCTGTTATCTCTGTACATGACTGCTACGTCTGACTCAAGAAAAGCAGGCACTACAAATTTACTCTTTTCAGTGACAACCCAAGTTAAAAATAATGTGGAATTTCACCTTATTCTGAAAGGGTGACTTAATAGGTTAAAACATGTTGGAATAAATTTAATTAGAGCAAATCCTAAATGTACTGATCAACTTCCCTCCTTTTCTAGTATGAGAAAGGCAGCTGGTAAGATACACTACTAGTTGATAATGCATATTCGTAGATACTCACTTGTTGGTTTTGTTCACATGCTTTTTTGTGTACAGCAGTCAGGATTTGGGGGAAAACCAGTGGAAAGTGACCCGCCTGAAGGCTGATTACAGCCACAGACCTTTAATATACAGGTTGTTTGCCTGGTTTTTGTGTTTGGCGTTTTTCTTGGCCTCCTGCTGATCACGGGGTAGTCTTGCATACCCAAATACTAACAGATGGCAGAGGAAAAACACATTAGAACCTAAAGGTATTTCTTATTACCTGAGAACAGCATGTGGTGACTGAATGCCACCCCTTTGACTCCATTACTTTTGTGGCTTTTGCTTTGCAAAGCTAAATACAGTATCATGTGATCTATATGTTAGCAATGGTGAAAATCTTGTGTGTGTCAGCCTAGATGTAAATCAGAATTGTAAATCAGAATCAGGCAAGGGACTCCTGCATTTTGAGGTAAAAGATAGATGTTATTTTAATTTAATGCAATGTTTTTAAGAATTGCACTTGAAGTTAAGCTGAAATTTTTGTTTTAAATTGTGATTTTTTCACTCTTCAGATTTATTTACATTTATGACTGTACTATAAATGTTACTAAGGTAAGCTGGAGACTTTAGTAGCTGATAATTGGTGGTTACAGAAGTGGGGAAAATTTGGGATGCAGTTTAAGACCAAATGGTTACATTAATGAGATTTTTATTAAGTGCAAATGTGTGTGTTTTCTTTGCAGTAGGATCGCTGGTTGTATAAAGAGTAGACTAGTAAGATGCCTGCCTTTTTTTTCCTTTCTGTAGCTGTGTATGATCGAATGCGAGCAGACCAGAAAAAATTTGGTAAGGCAGCATGGGCAGCAGCAGTGGAACGTATGGAAAAGCTTCAATATGCGGTTTCTAAGGAGACTTTGCAGTTGATGCGTGCTAAAGAAATCTGTTTGGAGCAGAAGAAACATGCCCTGAAGGAGGAGGTAAGTTTTCATGCCAGTAAGTAGAAAACTAAAGCGTGCAGTGTTAGACAAATGATGTTGCAATGTAGGTGTAGTGAGTTCTGTGCCACTTACGTATGTTTTCTGTTCACCTTTCCTGGTTAGTCAACCAGAAGGACAGTTCTTACTGTTGACATTTACAGCTGTCCACTGGGATGAGTAAAATGAAGAGAAAGGATAGGACAGAAATCTGCTGCTATGACAGAAGTCTCTGCAGTTTAGCTCTCAGAGGCATGGCCACCTTTTCAGAATAGCTCTGACGTTCTGGATGGAAGGTGTCTGAAGGTGTTCCTGGACGGTTGTGTTGCACTCTCTTTCTCTGCTTGCCTTAACTACTAAGACAGTCTTCCAGAGGGGGCAGTGCTAGCTACAGTTTTCCTGAGGAGAGAGTTCATGCATGAAACTGTGTTTAAATGCCTTAGCAGGAAAAAGTCCACATTTTATGACTTTTCCACATATTAGGAGTTTTATTACACCTTCTCAAAAGCAGCAATGCTATGAGTTCTTTTAAACTTAGCTATCAAATGGACATTTGGTTTGAAGAACTTCCTGTTATACTAATGTTAATGTGTGTTCTAGCAATTAGATGATTGTTTTAAGAGAACTTCTAAAAAGTTTCGGCAAAATTTGACTAAACTGATGGTGCTGTTATGAAAAGGTTATGCAGAGAACTCATGACTTTAGCACTGCACAGGCTGGTAGGTTTGTAAGGCTGATAGACTATGCGTCTATTTTAGGAGCCTCTGTAGAAGACAGCTTGATCTTCAGGGAAGAGAGAGTACGTGCAAGACCCAGAGCATAAAAATAGGTTTACTGCATTTCAGTGCTCTTTAGATTTAGAAATCCAAGAGTTGTCTGAAAACCCGAGTTTGTCAGGCTGTTGTCATTCTTAGCCAAGAGTTGATGAGGCAATCCAGCAGTAGTAGTTGGAAGTATATTGAATATGTTCACTTACTCAGAGTAACTATACGTCTTCTTTTTGTAGCACATCTTATTTTTCTCCCTGAGGAGACCTGTGAATTTTTGTTGAATGAGATCTCAGTCTGGTAAATGAGTGAGTGTTTGTTCTGAAATGCTAAAGTGTTAGGGACTGCACAGGAAAAGGAAAGGTTTTTTGTAGTATACATGGGGATGAAAGTGCTGAGCTGTGAATTCAGGGATTTTGGGGACAGAGAAATAAGGAACAGCTAATGGGCATGCTTCTTTGAGATGATGTATTACAAGGTATAGAGAGCTCTGGGTCTGAATACAGTGATAGGGAGATAGGAGGACCAACCATATCTTTCTGCTCTGAAACACATATTGTGTTCTGAGAATGTAAAAGCCTTCAGTATACAGAGTTGAATGTTGGAAATGTGTTTGAGAATCCCATCTTGGCGAAGAGTGGTGACAGTCTAATACAGAAAATATTTGTAGAACTGAAATACCGCCTCTGGCAAACCATTTAGCTACTATATTCTAGAAGATAAAGACAGGATATTCTTTTGAAAATACTAAAATGCTCAATAAATCAATTTATCTGGATGTTAGCTGAAAAAAAAAGACAATTCAGAGCAAAAACACCATATGACTTTTTATTAGGACACTGTTGGTGTTCAGCAGGTTGTCTATGGGTTTTTGAACATTTAGTCTTGGAGAAGAAATTTTTTGCAAGGGCATATTGTAGTAGGACAAGGGGGAATGGCTTTAAACTGAAAGTGGATGGTTTAAATTACATATTAGGAAGAAATTCTTTACTTTGAGGGAGCAACACTTGAACAGGTTGCCCAGAGAGGTTGTGGATCAACATCCTGAGGAGGTTTCAAGGCCAGGTTGGATGGAGCTCTGAGCAGTCTGGTCTAGTGAAAGGTGTCCCTGCCCATGGTGGGGAGGTTGGAACTTGATGAGCTTTCAAGTCCTTCCAACCCAAACCACTCTATGATTCGGTGAATGCAACCATTCTCTGATTGGTATGAATGCAACAACAAAGACTGTAGAGATTAAATTATTTGCTTTCGTTAATGCAGGAAGTTGTGGCATTGCGGGAAATTGAACTTGGCTGTGCTCAGCTGGAGTTTTTTTTCCACCGCTGTGGTGTTTTAACCCAGCCAGCAACCAAGACCCATGTAGCTGCTCGCTTGCTCCCTCACAAGTGGAATCAGGGAAGGGTTAAAAGCCAGAAAACTCATGGGTTGAGATAAAG
>VWZT01002584.1:0-22692 GCA_013397055.1 Pachycephala philippinensis | reverse complement strand
GGAATTAATTCATGGCTTCCCACGGGCAGGCAGGTGTTCAGCCATCTCCAGCAGAGCAGGGCCCCATCACAGGTAACCGTGACTGGGGAAGACAAAACTCCATTACTCCAAACGTCCCTCCCTTCCTCTTTCTTCCCCCCACTTTATATACTGGGCATGATGTCACATGGTCTGGAATATCCCTTTAGTCAGTTGGGATCACCTGTTCTGGCCATGTCTCTTCCCAACCTCCCAAGCACTCCCATCTTCCCTGCCAGAGTGGCCATACAAGAAGCAGAAAAGGCCTTGGCTCTGTGTAAGCCCTACTCAGCAATAACAAAAAATCTCTATATTATCAACCCCGTGTTCAGCACAAATCCAAAACACAGCCTCATCCAAAACCAGCACAACTGCAGAATGTTTGCCGTACCATTCTCATGTTAAATTTCTTTGTGTTTCTTTTACTGTGTTAATCAGCCTGAGAGCTACCAAGGATGCAGCAAATTATTGGTACAGAATAGGTAAAAACTCATAAGAATTGCTCTCAATTAAGAAGAGAAATTTTTAACAGAACATGCTTAAATATGGCCAGAAGTGATGATACTGTTTTGAATTGTCACACATTATTAGTATCTTACATGAAGTTTTAACATAAATAGTTGAAATTCCAGGTCTTCATTTTACTTTTTCTTGAGGTGTTATTATGTAGCTAGGATATCTGCCCATGAACCATACAAGTACTAACTTGTGACTTCTTTGCACCTGAAAGCTGAATACAGTGGTAGTGTACCCTAAAACAGAACAGATAACTAACAACATCTGTGATGTATGCTGTATGTGGGGCTGAAGTAAAGTTGTCAGGTCCTTTATCAGGCAGACACCAGTGCAAGTGAATAAAATACTCAGCTGCTATAAGTTGGTGAGCTGGTACTTTTGAAGATGGTCTGTGTGTGTCTTTATGTCTTTATTCAGTTTTTATATGGACTGTGGATTTAAATTTGGGAACATCTGTTTTTAAGGAAAAGACTGTGAAGGTTTGAGTCAATTTCACAGTTCACGAAAAAAGGGAAGTTCTTAGTTGTGGTCAAGTTTGAATGACATTATCTTAATTTAAAAAGCAAAAAAACATTTCCCACACCCACATCCCTCACCCCCAAACCCACCAAATTTTGCTGCATTTTTTCAGTGAGGAAATCCTTGAAAAATGCCAAACCCCTTGAAAAATGCCAATATCCTGCCTGAAAAATGAACATTATCCCCTTATATGGAAAAAATGAAGAGTTGAAGAGAACTTCTGTCTTGAAAAGTAGCCTCTAATTCACTCCAAATATTCCATCATTATATCATTTACTGTTCTAGTCAAATTACTAACTTAATGTGGATGCAAAGTAGTAAAACAGCATAACAAGACATTTTTGTGTAACACTGGACTGTAACGTATACATGATACATTAATGATTGTAAGGTTTATGGTGTTCCCTTAAGGACTTACTGAGCTTTTCAGACTAATAGTTGATATACAAAAGATGCATACAGGAAGTACAAAATACAGCAGAAGAAACTTAAAATACAAGTTACAAGAATTGATTCACAGGTCTTCTGTCTAGCAGTCTTAAATAGAAATAAGTATAGTATACAGAACTATTTGTGTTTAATTGAGCTGTGCAATCCTTGTCTGTAGATAATGATGCAGGTGCTAAAAGCATACATGCTTTAAAAAGGGGATAGGACAAATTTATTAATTAAGTCCAGTAAGTCTGTTTTGTGTGAAAGGCAGCCCTGTGGTTTAAGTAAGTTGTGCTGCAACCTGTGCTAGAGGCTGGTGAAGCATTTTGGGAAGGTATCGCTGCACTGCCTGCTATGTTTCATCTTCCTGGATTTTTGCAGTTAACGTTTTCCTGAAACAGGGTATTGAGTAAAATGGATTGGTTTAATTCAGTACAGATAACCTTTCTAGTTTACTCTAGTCATATTTAAATATGTGTGATAAATAAAACTCAAGGAACCTGTTTGTAGCTGTTCATTACAGAATCAGATTTGCAACTTGAAGATAACACCATAATATAGAGAACATACTAGCAAATATTTTAAGTGTATAGTTGACTAGGTCCTGTATTTTTGCTTGATAGACATCCCTTTTTAATGATCGACTGTCTGTAATATGAAACTGGACGTTTCTTCTAAATAGTAAGGTAGACAGATCACAAATCTCCATTAAAATTTACCATTACTTTCATCCATTATCTGAGAGAAACTGTCAGATATACATATTTTGAGCAGTTAGAGAATTTGGATGTGGCCCTAACTCTTCTGCATGCAGGCTGTAGAGGTGCATGAATTCCCTCCAAACTGAGAGAGCACATATGATCCCCTTACATGTTTGTGTTTCTTAAATATGGTCTGAATGGCTGACTGTATTGAGCAGATAAATCTTGTTTGTCTGAATGAAAGAACGGTTGCAGTTTACTTTGGTTTTTTGTCACTTTTGTATTCAAACATGTAATACAAACGAGTACTGAAATATACATAAGTATTTTAATCTGTGTATTTATTCTGCTGTGAAGGACTCCAGAAAGAATGGAACAACTAAGTTGTCATTACAAGAGGATCAGTGCATGTATTTATCCCTGTTTCCACATCCTGTCACATTTTTTCCTCAGTTCTGCTCTAAGTTTTAACTGTAGCTTTCAAGATGCCTACTTTCAGACTTTTGGGATTGAAGATAGGCGAATTCTAATTTCATTATGTACTTTGAGGGCATCAAGTAGTAGAATAAAAGAGTGTGAGGGATGTTTCACACTATGCATTGTATGACTTGGCACTTGACAGTTGCAAAGTGTAATCCAATGCCATGGATTTATTTCATTGCTGTGTAGAAAAAAATGTCAGACATTAAAGGCATCTTAAAGTGTGTGGCTGACCAGAACCTATCTTATGGACTCGATGTGTTAAATTTTAACATGTTACATTTACTGTACCAGACAGTATCTAGCTGTAATCATAAAGTCTGTGGTTTTGTGCTCATCATTATCCTGGAGTTGTATGGGTTTTGTTTGTTTGTTTGTTGTTTTCTCTTTTTATTTAGATGCAGAGCCTGAAAGGTGGTACAGAAGCCTTAGCCCATTTGGACCACTTAGAAGCTGATTACTATGATCTACAGCTTCAGTTATATGAAGTGCAGTTCGAGATCTTGAAATGTGAAGAGCTGCTGCTGACAGCACAGCTTGAAAGCATCAGAAGATTGATGTCAGGTGCTTTATTTATTTCAATTAATACATAATCTGTGAAAGATAATTTTCTTCCTAAGAGTCCAGTGAAGCCTGTGGGAATGAAATGAGAACAGATTCTTTGCCATGTGAAGAGCTGCAAGAGTATAGTTAAATTAATATTTACCCCTGTTCATAAGGCATATACGTACACATGCAGAAGTTCTCGTTGCCTGTATTTGGAAGTTTGCATATAAGCTATTCAAACTATGTAAGTTTTGAAGAGCTAAGATCAGGGAGGAGGAAATGTCTTAATTACTGAACTTGTCTAACTAAAAATATGTGTTGATACTACTCATTTCTTGAAAGTGATTGATTTTCAAAAGCTGTGTCTGCAAATTGGATTCCTTCTGCTGAGCTTTGAAGCTCATATTGTTATTTCAGATTTAGAGCAGCAATGCAAACCTTATGCTTCCAGAACCAACTGTCCTACTATACCTCATGTACTTACAAACTGTGGCAACGGTACGCATAAATCATACAGCATTTTTCAGTCCAGTACTATCCTTTAGACCCTTCTATCTTAAATGTTTGTATTTATGCAGTCTTTGTTTTACTGTTTTTTGTGTGTAGGGCTTGCATAACAAATTCTGCTATGGATAGAGAGTTCTCCTAAGGGAGGTTTGGAGCCAGATTGTATTATGAGTTGCCTCTGGAAAAGGAGAAAACATAGGTGTCACAGATTTGTCACGCTGTAACAGGAATCTTCGCCTTTATGGCTTGTGATAGAAAAAACTGTAACTGTATGTATGGCACATAATGATTGGAAACTTTGTAAATGACTAACAGAAATGTGGCAGCTTTGGCTGGGTGCTTCTGTGGAGAGGTAGTTAGTGATTTTGAGGTAGATAGATTTTATGCCTGGGAAATCACACATGTAGTTTTGGTTGTGAAGACATGGTGTGGTCTGCTTGCTTACAAACTAAAAGAAATCCCCTGATCAGGAGACCAAGAAGAAATGTGTATCAAAATCCTTTGGTGTAGTGATAGTAAAACCTCTGGGCTATCAGAGACTAAGCTGGAACATCATAGGTCATTACAAGTTGTCATTGATTTTTTTCTCCAGAAATCTCAAAAAAGTCTCAACCCACAACCTAATCCAAAATAAAACCCTCAGTCAGCTAAACCATCACCCTGTTCCTTCCCTCATGGCAACAAAACCAGTTCACTGTTGTGGCTTCCTTTGCTGTTTTAAATTTGTAAGATACTGTTTAATAATAAATCCAAAACTATCCCACAGGACAGAAAATGAAAAATACTAAATGTGTGGGACTTGTTCAAAGCATGAAATTACCTTCTCAGACTTAGCTTAGGTGGATAGAACAATTAATGTGAAAAATAATGTGATGCAGAAGTGACTACATATGTTCAAGATTATTGAGCGCGAAATCCAAATTCAAGCATCTAAAACATTTAGTGGTCTGTTAATACGTGTTGTTTCGTATGACGTCAGAAGAAAAGCACCGTCTGTTACACTTTCTTTTTAAAGTGTACTCATAGTAGTATAACAGACTTGATTTTGCACGTTTGTATGATTTGAAATTCGTGTGTGTAGGCCTACTAGATGGTGTTGCTTTTCTTTCTTTAGTCTTTGTATTGGTTCTGCAGAGGTAGCTCAGGGAGTTCTCAATGAATGTTTTGAGAGCATGATTTGAATGGACCAGAGTTGGTGTGACCTAGAAGAAGAACATCTTTGCAAATTCAGCAAAGGATCTGAAAAGGATCAAGTGATAATAGATTGTCATATTATGAGCAACGTTAGTGTTTTTTCACTGCCACTAAGCAACTATCTGCATTGAAGTTCACAAAACATGATTCTATTAGGTTAGAATTTACAAGAGTTTTATCTTACTCATACGAAGGATTAGTACATTCTTGTTAAAATGGTTTTGTGGTGGATGAACTTGTATATTTCTGTCTTTAACTTTGCATGAAGGTCTTCTAAAGCAAAATTCACATGTAAATTCTCCCATTTTATAACTGTGTGGTAAAATACAATTGTTAGCCATGAGTCTTCTTTTTACTCAGTGGTATCTCAAAGGGAGCTCTAGTGGCTTGGCAGTTTTTACATATTGATGAAGCTTTACAGTGTTTTTATTTTTTAAACCGAACACTGAAGTAAAGAAACTGTTTGGGATGTTTTATTAGCTTTTATTTTAAGGTGAATGTCTTGCTGTGCTTTCTTGTCTGGTCCTGCTGTGACTTCTACTGAGCTGAAATTAGCATGGCAATCAGAATTTTGTTTGCAGCAGAGACTGTACACACAAATAACATGAAGTGACAACAGCTTTTAAAATGGACTGTGTACTGTGCCTGTCCCCAAATAATCAAGCAGCTGAAGTAGGAGTAATTACAGTCTTTCTGAAAGTACTTGATAAAGTTGAAATAAGAAAGTTTGGTGATGCTGTGGAATAGATACTTGACAGACATGCCAGTTGCATCTGCCTGTTTCAGACAGCAGTAATGCATTTCCCTCTTGGTGTATTACAAATTTATCCTGCTTTGTATGCCAGTGGAATAAAGAACAAGAGGTCTTTGCTGCTTCTTCATCCCAACATTCTTCAAGGATTTATAATCACCACTCTTTCCTTCTTGGCAAGAGATGAGAAGGCAGCATTCAAAGATGAGCTCAGTGTTATTCCAAATGCTTCACTCAGAAAGCTAAAAATCATGAGTGTTGATAAAACTATTAGTAATTACCTCCTTTTCAGGCCTGTAATGCTTTGAAGGATTGCCTTGAAGTTTCCCTCCCTCCTTCCCAGGAGCAGTGACTGGGACATCAAAAACCTATGAGAGGATTTTTGGTGTCCTGTTGTCTGATTCCCCTTACATGAAATTACTGGCTGGTTGTAACAGAAGAATCTCATGCCAAAGACTTCAGATAGTCTTGTCTATCCTGAACTTCATGCTGAAGACCAGAGAAAATTGCTACACACCATGGGTCCCTTGTGAGACCCCAAGACATGCATAGGCATTGTGTTCAAATTAGGCTACACATAATAAGTGTACATTTAGAATTGCATTTGTGTTTTAATACTCTGAGCTTGCCTGAATAGCAGGCTGAGCTTCATTGGTATTAATTTCTGTTCCTCATACAGACTTCAAAGCCCTATAGTGGCTTGCTGTTTAATGCTTTTCTTCTGACCTTTTTGATTTTTGGTAGTCCTCTGAAAGGGTTGTGGCATTCTTCTGTGGCGTTAAATATTGCAATTCAGTGGGAGAGGAGTTGTTGAGGAAAACAAAATGTTAATCAAATATGAACTATTGATTTGATTTTTTCATTGCTGACATCTTTAAAACAGAGAAGAGAGATGAAGTGGTGTATTATGACACTTACGAAAGTATGGAAGCCATGCTTGAAAAAGAGGATATGGCAACATCTGTACACTTGCAAAAAGAGGAGCTGCAAAAGTTACAACAGAAAATCCGCCAGCTGGAAGCAAGGCGTGGACGTATTTCAGCCAAGAAAGCCTACCTCAGAAATAAGAAGGTACTGTTTAATTGCCTTTATTTTGGACATAATTAGCAAATTTAATAAAACTTCAAAAGGTTTCCTTTCAGATACAAGTTTCCCAGAATTTTTGTGTATTATATTTATTGTTTGCTAAAAGTTGTTTTGCAGAATACTAAATACAATAGCATGTATCATTAAATTGATACATTTAAGAATCTGTTTGCCTTTCTTCTAGCTTTAAATGAACCTTTAATTACTTTGAAGTCAACAAATAAACATATTTCTAGTAACTAAAAGGAATACTTTAATGTGGGAAGTACATGCTAGAATGAATGTTTTTACAGAGAGTAGTTCTGTATATGTTTGCAGAAGACAATTTTCAGGAGTGTTTTTTCACTACTGAGTTCCATTTTCATTCTCTTACCCCATCCTTTTAAACTTGTGTCATGTGTTGTTGATACTTTGTGTTTGGCAGATCTATATGGAATCCAGTCTATATTCTTAATTTGTAATTCTAGGTGTGCTATTTAGGTGAAAGTTTTGAGAGACCATTGTAGTACCTGTTAGAAAACAGGTTCCACCCCACACTATGTACTATAAGGCTGTGCAGAAATGTCAGTTGAGGCCTCATTCTGGGTTAGGATCAGTGGTCGGTTTGGTTGTGTGTTCCCAGTCATGTCCCTTTACATGAAAGATGACCCTTTCATGCGAAGAGTTCTAGCAGATCCACGGTAAACCCTTCAGGTCTTGCCTCCACTTCATAATTAATATCTCTATTTCTGTACCTAAATCTGAAGCATAACAGAGAAAATGAAAAGCTGTTGATACATTTTATATGTTGGATTTTTTATATTTCATCAGCCACTGCTTGGTCTGTGGTTAACCCATTATGGAGAAGGCCGCAAATGAAGTTTTAGAAGAAAGGTCTCCTGTTAGCCAATCATGTGAAGTAGCTTGCTTAGCCATAGTGTTTGTTTTATGTGAGTTCGTAAAGAGAAAAAGTATCAGGAACCTGGACCTGTTAGTATTTTAAGTAAGGGAACCTATCTGTCGTGTTTTGCTAATTTACACAGGCTACATTATAATATTATGTTTTCTCCTGAAGATGAAAAGAATCTGCTGGCACCTTACAAAGTAGACAAACCTGTTCAAAAGCTACAGCCTGGTTGCTGTTCTTTGCTTTACTTATTGGAGTTAACAGGTCAAGAAGAAACCCTGAAGCGGGAGTAGAGCTTTTTTAGCATGCCTGTTTATCTGTGTAATGAACTAGTCATCTTCAGTGGCTCATTTGTTTCAAGGTTATGCTATGATAGGATACCTTGTTTAAGCTGAAGCAGTTGGTTTTGGCAGTAGGAGGAGTAGCAACATGCCTGGTTCTGCACTGTGACAAGATTCAGAGCTGGATATGGTAGCGTTGCTTGTCTGTGTGCAGGAGTGATTTTAGTTACATCTTCTCAACATTGTCCTGGGACAGCTGTGGCTATACTGTTTTCGGGACGTGAGGTAGTGTCTCCATGTGTAACTTGGACGTCACATCGCTCTCAGACCTAGTTCCAGCTCTCTTCTTACTTATTTCATTGCCCAGCATAGCATTCTCTGCAGTTGAGTGCTGCTGGGAGATACTTAGCTTTCAGCTTTTAGAAAAATCTGAGTAGAGCAATGTGTGTTTAAACCTGCAGGGGAAAACCAATGATCTTTATTTAAACAAAAAGAAAGGGCAGAATCTGTTGTTGTGTGCCGTTGTGTGGCACTTGTTGGGCAGAAAAGAATATGGCTGTTTTGTAGCTTCTCTTCTTACTGCTGGATAACGCAGAGTCCTGCTAAGCTGACTGGCAATTACCTGAAAATCAAGGCTCGTAGCTTTGTCTCATCTTAAGCAAGCTTTGTATTTTCAATGATCTCTCTGGTGATACTGCAAAACATAGTTAATGAACAGTATTTCAGGTACCTGATGTGAGTAGTTGTATTTGTGGGAGAAAAAAAAAGGATTCTTGGTCCGAATGTTTGCAGGTTAAGTCAAGCATGCAGAACTAAGATACAGATGGGATACAAAAGTAGACTCTAGATGGTGAGAATGAGGGCAGTGATGACTGAATGGTATGTGAAGAAAAGTGACTTTTTGAGGGTGAATATGGAAAGTACATACTGTGTGGTAAATCTCTGTGTCTGTCTCAATTAAGAAACATTTATTGTTGAACTGAGATGAGAGTGTACTTAATGCTTTTCAGATTGTGTTCCTGACCTTGCATGTTTCAGCAAAGTGTCTTAAAACAGACTTCTAAACAGGTGTTCTGTTTTGGATTGGGTTGGCAAGATTTTGATGGTGGATTGATGGGGTTTTTTCTTCTTCTTTCTGTTGTTTTTTTTTTTTTAACCTTGTCAGTTCTGTAGTTGGAAACAAAAAGCAAGCTATGGATTAAGTGGTGTATTGCACAGTCTTTTGATATATTCAGAAATTACAGTCTTTGCTCATTATCGAGTTTTTGGCAACTGAAGATGGCCTCAGGGAATGTCTGCTTTCTAGCAGCAGATAGCAGGATTAAGGAAACAATGGGAAATTTTTCTCTATCATCAGTTCTATTTTTTGAAAGAAGGTAATTTCATCATCCAGGTATCTGGAAATCTTTTCTGTTGAGGATATAACACAGTGAAAGGAAATAAATTACTCTTTATAGAGTAAGACGATTTGTAATTTAAGTATGAACTTCAGTGACTATAGTCTCTACTTAGTTTTTCAGAAATTCTTCCCTAATTTTGCAGATGATGCATCAGTTTTTCAGCGATGTTGTCAAGTAATTGTACCAAGCCTTTATTTAGAAACTTTTGCTAAAGGTGTGTTAGAACCATAATTCAGTTGTGATTTAGAATTAACTGAACTGGCATTTTTAAAAAATCATGGCTTTACAGAGCTTGGTATCTTTTCACTGTACTGCCGTGAGTATAAACTTTTTATTCTCTTTTTTTTAATTCAAATCTATTTGCATTTGCTAAGCAATCATTTCCTGGTGTTTCTTTGTGTTGATGACACTGAGTTATTAAAAAATAAATTTTTAATGGCAGTTTAACTTTTTTTTCCTTACTTCTATAGAGCTACTTATAGATTTTTCATGCAGGAAATTGCTATTGTTATGCCAGTCTACCCCCTGCTGGCTGCACATTAGTACTAATTAGAATATCATACAGAACAAGCAGCTGATATATTAGGGAGCTAGATTTAGAGCAAAGAGTCAAGGTGAAAAAAAACGGAGAGAAGGTATCTAGAAAAATATCTTTGAAAAAACAAAGTTGTGATGAAATCAAATTATTTTGCGCCCAGGAAGAGTATTCCTTATCATGAGCAGACTGGGAGAAGCAACTGGTTGATGAAGCTGTTTGGAGTAATTTCATAATGTGTGCTTTCATCTAGGAAACTTCCTCACATGCTTTAGTGTTCATTTAATAGGACACCATTAGAATTTTGCTTCCCACATTTTAAAGCACAGCCCATGCCAAAATAGGTGTTAACATAGATGCAGTGACAGCTGGCATAGGATTATTTTTTTATTAGTAGTATTAGTATTACAACAACAGCAGCAGCGTAAGAGCATAACTACACTGAATGCTTATAGTAAAATATGGTTTCTGCATGTGAAAAGCTAACCTTTAGTTGGGATGTTTTTTAAGCTGAAAACAAGACTCACTAGAACTAGTTAGATATAATACTAATGCAGATCTCTTTTACATATATTACATGTTACTAGTCTTAAACATTGTAGTTTATCCAGTGACAAAGGTTGAAATGGTTCCTCAGCTCTCCCTTTTTGTCTCTTTAATAGAAGTAAAATTTGGTAGTGTGAAATCAGTCAAGTGGTTAAAAGAAGAATGGGCATTACTTCTTGTTGCTTGCTCAGTTCCATAGAGTTGATCAACATATTTCTTGAGGTGTGGCTCTCACTGGACATAATTTCACAGGGAGGTGGTAAAGTCACCATCCCTGGAGGTGTTTGAGAGGTGTCTGGATCTGGTCCTGTGTGATGGTTTAATGGTTACAGTGGTAGTCCTGGGTGGACAGTTGGACTGAATAATCTTAAAGGTCTCTTCCAACCTTGTTGATTCTGTGATAATGCTCCTGCTTCCCAGTGCTGGGAAGGAAGGACTACCTTGCATGTGCAACATGCTGTGTATTTCTGCTAATACACCCAATTATTATGTTTGGTTTTGTTGGTTGTTTTTTTTTTTTGCCAGAGTTCACTGGTTTGTATTCAACTTGTCATCTGCCCTAATCATCCAGATGATTTCTTTAATGCTGCCATGTGCATGTTTTTTATTTCATCCTTTGTTTGAAGTCACCTAATCTTGTCTACAATAGAACCCTGCATTTGTCCCTATAAAATTGCGACATTTCCTTTTTTTCTTAGACCATTTCTGTAATTAGTTAAGATGATTCAGATTTCTAATCCTGTCCTGCAACATGTTTTCAGCCCCTCCTAGTAGTTTTTATTATTTCATGTCAAAGAGATCTAATTACATTGAAGTAGGTTGTTTACTAATACAAAGTCAGCACCAAATGCAGTTTGGTCAGGTTCGTCCTCTTTACATAAAATATCTTTCATTATTGCATTTAACCAGAAAGGTTTGAATACTAATGCTAAAGTGAAAACATTACTTAAAATTGTGCCCCGCCAGTATTTGAGACATGTCAAAAAGCCCAAACCACACTTAACATTTTCTCATTATTTTATGGTATTTAAAACCTAAATAGAGAATAAACTACAAACTAGTAGTAGTATTGCAGGAAATTGTTCAGATTCTCTGTTGGTATTATGTAGCTTGCTGCATCCTTGAAACACAGAGATGAAGTATTTTGTACTTTCACAGCTACAAATTAAATGGATTGACTGTTCCAGGATTAACTCTTTTCACCAGGGAAAAAGAAAGCCTCCAAAAACAAACACAAAACCCAGCAGTGTTTGGCTATGTATATGTGGACCTGTTAAAGCAAGCCCAGAGTAGGTCCACGAAAATGATCAGAGAGTTGGAGCACCTCTCCTAGGAGGATGGGCTGGGGTTGTTCAGCCTGGAGAGGAAAGGTCTAGGGAGACCCTACCGCAGCCTTTCAGAACATGAAGGGAGCTTATAAAAAAGAGGGAGAGTGCCTTTTTACATAGGTAGATATTTTACATGGACAAGGGGGAACAGTTTTAAACCAGGGGAGATTTAAATAGTTGTTAGAAAGAAATTCTTTAGTCTCGGGGTGGTGAGCTGCTGGCACAGGTTGCCCCAAGAAATTGTGGATGCCCCATCCCTGGAAATGTTCAGGGCCAGGTTGGATGGGGTCCTGAGCAACCTGGTTTAATGGAAGGTTCCCTGTCTGTGGCAGGGAGGTTGGCACTAGATGAGCTTTAAGATCTCTTTCCACCTGAGCCATTCTGTGATGTACCTCTGATGAAGGTGGGACAGTGTTTGCACAGAAGTCTTTCCTTTTGTCAGTTACCTGTATACAGCAGCAACATTGATGGTTTTACTGTCCCGTACAGGAACACTGGCTACTTCTTTATGTGATCAAAGCATGTCCATAGACAGCTTGTAGAAGAGAACAGCTTTTTCTGCATTTTTAAGCTTCCAAAATAGTGAGGTTTTTTTTAATCCCTTCCCTTCTTATTTTTGTGCTTTACTCCATCAGCTCCCTGAAGCAATGCTTTCTTTCAATGGCAAAGCTCTTTCCTGGATCTACCCAGAAAGTCATTCTGAATGATATCTGGGAACCCCATCAGCTCCGTGCTCTATGTGCACTACACTCCATACTGCTAATGCTTTTGCACAACTGTGAGATTTGTTTATGAACGTACATCTGACTTTGTTCTAGTTCTGTGTGGTGCTTGTACCAGGTCTAGTTCCATTACTCATACTCTCCAATTTCCTGGCCCTCAGTATTGTCCAATGAGGTCATCTATCTACCTGAAGTTTGACTGTCATCCTCTTCTTTGTTAGCTGTTGTAACGTGGCCTGGTTTTTTGTTTTGTCCCAGTTTTCATTTGTGGGGGTTTTTTTCTTTTAACCTGTTCTTATTTGCAGACAATATAATAAATTCTTGTCTTTAAACCAGATGTTAGAGATGTGAACTCAGTGTAATAAATGAACATGATGAATTGTAACAGCTTTATTCTTGTCTGTGCTTGCAGATTGTGCATGGAAAAGATGAACTGACACCTGTAAATGGGAGGCTGTCTATTTACATAAACAGAAATATGTGGTGTATTCAAGAGTTAGTTATTTTCCGTGTGTGCAAATACATGGGGTTAAACAGGGGCTTTAATGAAGTGTTGACAGTTTGGTGTTTTTCGCCCCTCTTGTACTGTTACTGTAGAACAGACTTTCCAAGCAGCTGTCATTCGGAGCTATTCTTTTGATAGTTAAAAGTCATAGATTTGGGGTTGTCTGGCTTGAGTTTTTTTCAGTTACAGTTCATTGTAAGTTAAATGAGCTTCTCTGAAACAGGCTTTGCAGTTTCTATTTTTCTAGGTGCCATTTGCATGTAAATCTATATTGAAATCACATGCTTTATGGGTTCCATTTTATGTCCCTGCAGGAGATCTGTATTGCAAAGCATAATGAGAAGATCCAGCAGCGTCACCAGAGTGAGGAGGAGTACAAAATGCACCATACTGTTCAGCTAGTAAGTTTGAGTTTTCTGCTGTTGAGCTTTGGCTGTCATTAATAGCTTGCTAACCTGCTCATTATACATTAATTAGGGGAGCATTCAGAGTGATAGCTCTTTCAAAAAGATGGTGTGTATCCCTGACCTTTGTGCCATGGATTTCTGTGTCATATTATGCGGGTAAGGGGAGTATATAGTTGTGTTAGGACGACACTGGAACCAAGCAAGTAGAATGGTTCTTTATGCTAGGCTGAGAGTCTGAGTGATTGCTGTTTGTTATCACGTGCACATAGATGATTCTGAACATCTCTGAGTGCCATGTCCAGTATGCTGATAGAAGTAAGGAAATCACACACATTTATTCTTGAATCTTAATAAGCTTGGTTGCTACTTTGCTTCTTTCTACTAAAGCTATTACTTGAATTATGTTGTATAAACTTGTAGTTCCAGATGTATGCGCCACAATTTTTTTCATGGTTTTACTGCAGAGAATAGGCCAACTGGTCTAACTGTTACACTGTACCTAATAGACTTATCTTAAAGAATATTCAAATTTTGGACTAGGTCTTGGGAGCTGATATAGTATCAATATTTAATAAAGATCACTGACAAAGATGCATTGAAATCCAAGTCTCTTTAATCCAGCCTTCAATTAGATTAGTGAAAGTGATTCTATTTCATCCTTATACATTTTTAACATTGATACATTTGTCCAGGAAGTCAGCTGCATAATTCATTTTATGGAAAGGCTACTTGTCAAAGGCAGTATGTATTGCAATATTCTCTCAGGAATTAAAAAAAAAAAAATTTTCTTTTTCATCAGTTCTTACAATAAGGCATACGAAGTTACTGTGTGGACTGTAGTCCGTTTATCGCTCTTACAAATAAGACTTCACAAAGCTAAAGGACTTCCGTGTCTCTCAAGTACTGCAGAACTTTATATTATGGAGTTGCCTGCTTGAATTACGTAAAGAACCTTATGCTAATTTTTTGGGTCTTGTGGGGTTTTTCTGGTAAAAATCTGACTGAAAAATTCTAGTGTTATAGTAGAATATGTTTTAAGTTACTGGTTTTCATTAAGAATTTTGAAAAGATAACTGTCTTAGAAAACTTTGAAAAAGGGGAGTCCAAATTTGAAACCAAATGAGAATTGCAATTTTACTATTTTACTTAAAAGTGAAACAAATCCAAATAAACAAACCCCCCAAAACAAACAAACAAACAAAACAAAAACAAAACCAAACCAAAACAAAAAACAACAACAACAAAAAAACCTTGAATCTGAGACTGCTTCAGGAAAAGTTTGATTTGAATGCATGTATAACATTCAGATACGGCGATAGAACTACTTTTCTTCTTTTCTTTATGCTTCTGTTCTGACTTCTTTGCCCATTGCTCTCTTATTTTCTTTTACCACATGCTTCTCCTCCTCTTCACCTTTTTCTGTTTTCTGTCCTTACTATTTTTCAGACATGTTCTCCTCTTTCTCTCCCTAACGCATCTATGCTTCCTTCCTTCCAAATCACAGGAGTTGGCTTTTTATGAAGGACACCAGGCCACTAGCTGACTTATGAAAATGGCAGGCAGACACTGCTTTTATGGTGACTGAATGAGAGTAAAAGGTTCACAAAAGTGATCAGAATTTTTGATTATGAAGATGTTCTTTCAAAAGTAATATTTAATGCTGTGAGTCATGTTAAGAATTAAAGCTGCTGTTTCTGCTCAGGGTTTTTGCTTTGTGGTCAGCTGTTACATCACTTTTCGTGATAGCTTCTGAACTTGCATGGAGTGAATTTCACCTTCTGGTAATAAACTTCCATTTCCAGTAAATTTGACTGAGGATTTAGTTTTTGTTTCAAATGTGTAGTAACTTTGCTGAAGTTCTGTGAGAAAGGATAACTAGTTAAAGGAGATGTATCCAAAGGTGTGTTTTCCATAAGGTAACATCGCTGTACAAGAAAAACCACAACTGTCCTAGGTGCAAGGAAGAGCTTCAGACATTTACTTAAGTACAATTACATAAAATCAAGCTGGATTGAATAACAAAAGCTTGAGTAAATACAAACCTTATATTTACTGTTGTAAATGTAAGTGTGAAAACATTTACTTAATTTGCTCACTCTTGGGATCAAAACTTTGTGATGCTGAGTTCTGTGAATTCTTGTACTTTGAAAGTACTAATGTGACTTGTTTAAATGGGCAGCCTTGCAATTTAGACTGTCATTTTGTTCTTGGAATGAGGGGAAAATGGATACTGGTTTGCTCTCTGACTAATTTATGCAATTTTAATTCAGGGGGCTTTTCTCAGTATAGCATTCTGTTACTTGTTATTTCTCATCTCTCAAAGGAACAAGTCTTCCAAGTGTTCCTGTTTGAGATTGAAATATTTTTTTACTGAGCTTTGTGTTTCTTTGAGAAAACAAACCAGGAAATGTATAGTATTTTTTAAGAGAAAGCCAAAGGCCAAGTTTTGAAGTTATGTTTATTTGAGAAGTGTCTTTAAAAGTAACTCTTCACATAAAGGAGAAGAGTTTTTTCTAATGAAGCCAAGTAGAGCACTGGATGTAGTATTAACATGTTTTCCATGTATTTTCTCAGAAACGAGATCAATTGCAAGATGAAGAGGAAAGAAAGAGCTCCTGGGTTAGTCAGGAACGACAGAAAACCCTGGACAGACTTCGTACATTTAAGCAGGTAACAGAAAAACAGTTGTTCTTTTCCGGCAGTTTCCTTTCCCAAAGAAATGTTCACTCATTCCAGGACTGCACTATGCTATTAGTGATTCTCTTTCATTGTATAGTTAACTGGTCTTTGGAAAAGTCACAACCAAATATGGCATTGGTGCCAACAGATTCCTCTGGCTATTGCATTCCCAGTGCCATCATAAGTTTCTGTTCACCCTTACCCCTATACCTTGTGACAAGACACTTGGCAAATGTTCCTAAAAGTAGTATAATCTAAACCCTACTTCCCGCAAAGAGCGTTGTCACCTGACATGCCCCCCTACCACTGCCTGCTAGAACACCTGCCAATACCTGCCCCTCCTTATTACAATGGAGCCTTCAGAAAATGCATAGAAGGTGGAATGAAGGGAAAAGAAAAAGGAAAGGGCTGAAAGTGCAAGAAAAGAGACTGTGTTAATTAGTGAAGAATTTTTGTTGAATACATTGAAAAAACAAAGGTATGAGAACTTTCTTTGCTGGAAGGTTGTCTTCTTCAGCAGTATACTCTTCACGTCTTTATTGTTTACAAGGCTCTTGAATTCCATGACTTCTGTAAATTGAAGCAAATTTACTTATTTTAACCGGCAACTGTTCATGAGCTGACTTTTTCTATTAATATAGTAATATTGTGGCATGTTATTGCTTTAGGCGTACCACAATTGTGCAAAATGTATTAGACTTGTCTTTCAGAAACAGCTTAATTTTTTGCTTTAAAAAGGTTATGCGTGAAACTAATATGAAAAGACTGAGAATAAGGCAGCAAATTCAAGAACTAAATTAAGTCTGAAAACCTTTGATGTTCTCAAGATACACCTTTTAAAACAGTATGATTCACATATAAGGCCAGTGTATTAAGTCAGAGAGACTCTGACTGGTCTGCGCTTAAAGAGGGAACCATTGACCAGTTTTAGAAGAGGAAAGCAAGAGGAAATTTTGAATTTTAGTTTCCAGAAAGAAAATAGTTCGAATGTGCAATCTGATTCTTAGTGAAATCCTAATTCTAACCCATGTATATCACTGACTAGACTTAGCAGACTTAACTTGTGGCTTAAATAAGAATAAAAACTTAAGAATATGAATAACCTTTCCATAAAGGTGGGGATATATTTGCTTTGGTTTTACATACAGAGCAAAAATGAAAGTTGTTTGTCAGAAATGACAGGTATGTAAAATCTAAAGTAGTTTGTTGCACATGCGTACCTAATTGTCAATACCTTATTCACTTCAGCGGTACCCTGGGCAAGTAATTCTTAAATCAACCAGACTACGGCTGGCTCATGCAAGAAGAAAATGTGCAGCCAGCTCAGTGCCCTGTATCGAGCAGCCTCAATCTTTGCCAGCAACCATACAAATCCAAGAGAAGAATGAAGAGGTGGAATTGGAAAAAGCAGTTCAGCCTTTGCAAGTGCAGGAATCCACAAGCCCGAAACAACTTCAGGATGTCTCCTTGCCTCCTAATGGTGTTACCTCTGACCTGCCCCATGTTAGCACTTCTCCACTCACCAGTGACCAGCTTCAGCCAGAGACTGCTACTGGAGTACAGGTTCCACCCCCTTTGCCTCCACCACCTCCACCTCTGCCTCCACCTCTGCCCTCCAAGGAGGAAGCCACCAAACCCTTAGAGAAAAGTGACAGCTTTGTTAAACGTCAGAGTGTGGAGAAGGGAGTCCAGCACTCTTCTGGTGTCCCACCAGCACATCTGTTTGATAGCAGTCAGCTAGTCAGTGCCAAGAAGAAGCTTAAGAAGACCGGTGATCTAGAGGGTTTACAGAGGAGGAGAGGTAATGTTCTAATTTCTGCGTATTTAATTTAAAATTTATTGTTATTAATTTAAAAATTGTAATGCACATCAGTTCATCTTTAGAATTGTTCTGTAGGAAAGTGTATGCTGTGATTAATTTATTATTAATGGGAAAGTGTTAAATCCTTTTTAGCTGGCAGATGCTGACAACTTGAACACTCGGGCTTTTACGACAGAGTGTGGCATACTTGTTCAGTGGGAAAACACTTGTGAAACTGACTCTACACTGTACCATGTTAGACTAGATAGAAAATGGACCTTAAATGCTGTTTAAAAGAATATTTGCTTATCTACTTACTGCCAGCCCTGCAAATACTGTATGCTTCATCTGAGGATGTTGTGTTTTATGTTGTAACAGACTAACAATGATTTTTATGTAGTCCTATTGTTTATTTTATTGATTCACATTTTATCTTGAAATTTTTTATAAAACACCTATTGTGTGTGCAGTTTTATATACATCACAATATGACAAATATAAATTCAAATTAATCATCTCTCTTAAGAATATTGTTAATGTCTGCAGCAGCACTCTACCTGCTGCTTCATATCCCCTGAGATGTTCCAAGTTTCTAAGTGGCTTCAGAAATTTGTTTCTGTATGACAGACAGGTGCTTTACAGTCCTTCCTTCCTCCTTCAAATGTGCAATCCTATATTCTTTTGTATCTCTCTTTTCCTTGGGTGTGTTCTGTCTGGGCCCTTAGTGGGATGGACAAAGCCTGTTCGTAAATGCAAAACAGGTTTTAAAAAACATATTCTGCAATGTACAAAAAATAACTGGAGATGGATATATATTGAATGACAAATGCTGCACAAATTATGTGCTATTGTATGCAAGGTGTTTAAACCATTGTACTTTATTATAATACATTCTCTGGGATGAAGATCTTGCCCACTCGTGGCTCTTCAAAGAGCCAAAGCCTGGTTTTTATTTTTGCAGAAAAACTAGTTTCAAAATTACTGATAAAGGAAGGATTTGCCATAAAGAACTATCTCTGACTTCTTTGTTTTCATTAATTGTAAAGGAAGAGAATTTTTATAACTGTGCTGGGACTAGATGCTAGCAAATACATGAACCCAGAGAAGCATGCTCTTGCAATTGACTGTATTGCTGCTTCCCTCACTGGCACGTAGGAATAGTCATGCAGTAAGTAAAATTAGCCATAAAATGCAAGTGGTAAAAATGGATTGCACAGTCCAGTACCTAAGACATGTACTCATTACCTGAGTTTTAAAGTAAAAGAGATAATGCAGTAAACGCTTTCATTATGTTGAATTCCTTGTGGCTTATTTGATTTTCCTGACTGCAAACAGAAAGGCCACCTTGTTCAAAAAGTTTTACTTCCAGACAGAAAGTTAAGTGATTACAAAAATTGCAATTGTCTGTATAAACCAGTTTTGACCTGGTAATAAGTAAGATTATTTAGAGGCTAAAACAGCTGCCATTATACTTACGGTATGGGACTATCACATTAATAGTATGCAGGTACTTTTTGGTCTGTAGGAAATAAAAATTAAGACTGATAAAATTTAGTGAAAATAATACTGAAGGTCTTTTGATTTACTGCAGTGAGTTCCCCAATGGATGAAGTGCTGGCTTCCTTGAAACGTGGCAGCTTTCACTTAAGAAAAGTTGAGCAGAGAAGTCTCCCTCCTTTTCCTGATGAAGATGATAGCAATAACATCTTGGCACAGATCAGGAAAGGGGTGAAACTGAAGAAAGTACAGAAAGATGTTTTGAGAGAATCCTTTACAATTCTGCCTGATACTGACCCTCTGACAAGGAGCATCCATGAAGCATTGCGAAGGATTAAGGAAGCATCACCTGAGTCAGAGGATGAAGAGGAGAGTTTGCCTTGCACAGACTGGGAAAACTAACCTGTAATTAAGCTACATTTAAAGAAAATATTTCTGCAACAGTTTTTTTATAATTGGTAGCAGCTAAGCCTCAGGTTGTGCATTGTAGGAGACTTAGTAAAGAATTTAAGGTTTATAATAAGGAGAACTTTTTTTAGATAGTATGTTAGCTTTTTATTGTTCCAGTACTTCTCCTGACTATTGACAGGACTGCTCCTGAAAAAACCCTCTGTTTTATTGAGTAAATGTGAAGGGACAGTTTCCAGTTTACCAAAAAACTTTAAAAAGCAGGACAATCACTCTTGGACGCACCTTATACTTTAATTATTTCTAGCCTTGTAAAAATTGGGCATGTCTTATCATTTCAGACTGAATAACTTGTAAGTGAAGGACAGTTAGGTTTGAATATTGAACTCAGAAATCTCATGGGTTACCCTGTATGGCTGACTTCATGACGGCTTGGTTTCAGTCTCTAAAATCTGTGACTTAACTGAATTTCCAGGCTATAAACAGTAAATATACAAATGCAATTTATACTTCTACTATTCATATGAATTCCATGAACTTGGATTAATACTAAGCTACAATGCCCAAAAGTGCAGATATCAGACTTCAGCAGATGAAGTTAATGATTTCAAAATGAACCAAAAATTGACAAGAGACAGGTTTTCAAAACAATTGCTGCATCAGTAGCACGAAGATTTGTGACTGCAGCAGCAGCATAGAGCACTTCTCTGTGGTGGTTCTCTTCTGTTACTGACACGTGAATGAACTTGAGTATCAATGCAGGTTCCCACTAAACCTAAAATTTGAGAAACCAGAGGTATGACAACCTGTAAAGAAATAAAAAATCTCTTGGAAAGGCTATTTCAACAGAATGGGAGACAAATATTTATAATCCTTGCAACACAGTTAGCAGTAGAAAGAAGACAAGCTTTTTGAATGTTCACAATCCAGCATTTCTACTGGTTAGTTGTTACCATAGCTGGAGAGTGACTGTTGGTAAAGTGCTACAGCTGTTCAAAAACTGATTCTGACTTAGCACATCATCTGCTGAATGCTCTTGTGATTATGAAATACTGTCTCAAGCTGTTCCATTAATATGGTATTTTCAAATGATAACATTTAATATTTTTGAAAAGGAAAATAAATGTTGCCTTTGTTTCCTCATGAACTAGCCATTGGCCACCCTAATGATTTCACACTGTTTAATTATGGCTTGCTCCTTCAATTCCATACCAAATGTACTGCTAGTTTTGGAGTTGAAACTCCAGGAGTGGAGATGTGCTTAACTCTTGCTGAAGCTCCAAGTGAAAATAATTTTGCTTTCATGTAACTTCTTTCTATCCTTGCATACTTAAAACTCCCACTACCACAGCTCCTCAGAAATCAAGTGACAGCTATAAGAAAAGACATGTCTTGGAACTAACTTGGCTTTCTTAGTGCAATTATTCTAATTTCCTAGATAACAGATCAAATTTAAACTTCGTGATTTGACTTTGATTTTAGTAAATCTGTTCAACTGTTCCAGGATTTTGTTTGCACTTTTTTGGCAAGATAAAAAGGAATTTTCCAAGACTGACTTAAATTTTTTTTTTTTTAATCAAATTGGTTGACCTCCTAAGCATTTTACATTGGAAGTGCATCTTAGAAATCTTCTGTGGTCATTGCCACACAATATAAATGTATGTTTTCCTCTGCTATTTGCAGCCCCATAAAAGCAATTCAGA
This sequence comes from Pachycephala philippinensis, assembly GCA_013397055.1. Lineage (NCBI taxonomy): Eukaryota > Metazoa > Chordata > Aves > Passeriformes > Pachycephala > Pachycephala philippinensis. Next base: position 1,244 of record VWZT01002584.1, on the reverse strand, counting down.
ATGCAGGCTGAAAATAACTGCCGCACAGTCCCTGGTTGTTGTCTCCTTTTTATCAGTCTACATCCTGCTGAAATCCTGTGAAATCACTCGGACCTAAAAGCAGGATTCAGTGTCAGAGCTCAGTCAGGAGTATGTGCTTGTTGTTCTTCACGTATCTGCGACCTGCTTTCTCTTACCAATGTTGTACTCTTTTATGAAAACAAACCTGTTTTCATTAGGTGAGATTATTTCATAGATAATAGTTTAGATTGAAAAATGGTTGTACAGAATAGCTCAGAAAATAGCTCAGAAATAGCTGTACTAACAGCTCAGGAAAAAAGCGCAGGCCCTTGCTATCCAAGCACATGAAATAATTTGGGAGAAGAGAGATTGAGACAAAGCCCTTGAAAAATTCAGCTGAGTAAATACTTCCCATATAGATGAGTGTACTTGCTTGAAGATACAGACTGGTTTACCAACATTCATCATACAAGAATAAAATAATGAAAATCTGTTGTAGAAATAGCAGGCTAGTATTTTTTGCTATAAGGTTATTCACTTAATATCGTGCTTTAAGATTGACATACTGGTTTTTAACTTGTAAGCTCTACACATGCCAAAACTAGGAGCATAGAGATTTTAGGTTGAAAACATGTACACAAAAGTGTTTTGGCACACATTTTATATGAAATATTCTTAATTATACGTACATCTGTATAGGCTAAATGTAATGCAGTTATTTGCCTTACAGAACGAAGGCTAAATGTGATATAGTGATGTATATTTATCAAGAGCCAAAAAGTATATTGGTGTATGTGAAGGGAGTATTAGCAGTGCTCAGTGAAGTGGTTTCATTAATTATTGAAGTTTAAAGACAAACTAATAGTAACTAATTCCTGCAGGAGATCTAGTCATCTCTTGTATTGCCTGCTCTGTGAGTTAACTTCTACATAAAGTTATGACTAACCTTTTCAAGACCCCTTCTTTCCAGACAGATACTCTGAACCATGTAAAAAGATACTGAGGCATTCTGTATATTGAAGTAGCTGAACAAATAGTATAAATATGTAGTAGTTTCTGTATGAGAAATCCAAGAGATTACCTGTTACCAAAGTATCCTGAGAATATCTGCGTATGTGCGTAATAGTGCACATCAATCACGATAGTACACTAGGAGTACTGTAAGTAATGCAGAACCTGAGTTCCTGTCAGTGGTGGACAAAGTAACAGATAACAAGGGAGCTTTTGTTCTCCCTAGTCTCCTA
>VWZT01002577.1:11471-27356 GCA_013397055.1 Pachycephala philippinensis | reverse complement strand
CCTCTTTAGGCATCAAGGGAACCCAATAACCCCATCCCAGGCATTAATCCCAAAAGGAGGGGCAGATCCAGAGGTGCTGTTGGATCAGCATCACCCCTGGAAGATCTCAGAAAAACAACGTGGCAGCAGCAGGACTGTGTCAGTGAGACTGTTCTGGGTTCTTTCCTCGTTGTATTTTGTTTAAGCTCTCCACAACAGCTCAGGTCAGCTCTCATTACCTTCAGCTGTCCCTCCTGTCCCCTGGCACGGAGCTCGGAGCCGCAGACAGTGAGAACTTTGAGATGGCACGATAAATAAAAGAGATGCTATTATTACAGCCCTCTCCTGTTTTCTGCTGCCATGGTATCTCTTCTCTTGTCTGACTTATTGCTGATGTCTCCTGTCAGCCAAGCTTGCCTCTCTCGCTGATGTGATTTATGGGCCGGGGAGGCAGAGCAGAAACACGGCGAAATTGCAAATGAGGGCGCTGGGAGGAGCAGGGGGGAAAGGCAAGGAGCGAGTGTGATGAGGACGTGCGAACGGGTCCTTGTCCCACGGCTCCTGACAGGGGATGGGAGTGGGCACAGTGTGCTCAGACAAGCGAGCAGCCTCGCTCCAGGGCTCCAGCTCGGCTCCTCCGAGCTGGGAGAAGCAAAACCTGGAGCAGGGACACAATCCCTGTCACTTGGCAAGGTGAGCTCCCCGTTCTGTGTGTGACTGCGCTGGCACCTGCTCCTAAAGGTGCGGGCAGCAGCCAGCACTGCCCGGTTATGGTAATAAAAAGCTTTAGCAGAGAAGCTTTCAGCTCTCAGCAGCAGTTCATGAGAGCTCTTTCTCATGCAGAACTATTCAAAACATGATAAGGTTTCTGTAAACCGAGTTTGCTAATCTTGCACCTGCAAATAAAATTAGAGTTGTGATTTCGACTAGGGAAATGGATGATGTGACCAATCACTCTGGTAGGTAGTTAGCTAGAGGTCCAACAACCTCTTGCCATTTAGGTAAACACTGAAAGAACTAAACACATAAAAACCCATCCTTTATTAACTAAATAATTCCATTCTGCTGACTGCCGGTGGCAACAGCGACACTCAGATCCAGCACATCTAGCAGGAGCCTCAGCTGCTGCAGATTCGTCCTGTTCCTTCCTCTTCCAGGAGTTTGTCCTCTCTCATCCCTGTTTCTCTGCAGCCAAGGTGGTTTGGATGAAGGCAGGAGAGAGAAACCAGAGCTCTGGGAAGCTGTCCCTGCTATTTCCATTCCCAGGGCTGAGGCTCTGATAATTGAAAGTTGTTCCCTCAGTCCTGCAGCCTCCTCAGGCTCCAGGTACCTCTCATGCATCCCTCCTGCTGCCAGCTCAAAATCTGGGAGGAATGTGGAAGTGCCAAGCAAAAAATCCCTGATTTTTGCTGGATTTCACTGCACCCTCCAGGAGAGCAGGGCTGGGGAGGGGGATTTGTGCCACAGGGTGTGTGGGACCCTCTGTGTCACCCTGCAGAGCGAGCCCAGGGGTGTGAGTGACTATCTGTGTGCTGGGGAGGGGAGAACAAGCCTAAAACATTCCCTATAATCCTCCCCAAAACTCGGGGAGAAGACAAGAAGTGAGGATTTGCTTTAGAAACGAAAATTAAACCAGAGCAGGGTTTCATTTCCTTGCACTGAACAGCGCAGGAATTCCAGAGGCTGCTCCCAGGCAGATGCTGCTGCTTTAATCTGCTCTTTTGGCCAGTTGTGCACACATGTAGCAGTCCTGCTTGGATTACACTTTTCAAGGATTACAGCTCAAATCCAGCAGGGCTTTTAATGCCTGGAATGGGGCAGAGCAGCTGACATTAATATATTCCAGGAGAGCAAACCCAGCCAGCGTCAGGATCGTCATTAGAAAGTCTGATGGGGGATTATAATGCAACCTGGAGAAATCAGCTACACTGCTCCATCTCCAGCTGGGGAGGTGGTTTTTTTCCCTCTTGGGCTGTGTCACCTGCTCGTGGAGCAGTTCTAGATCCTGGATAATTATTCCAGGGAAAATCTGATAAGTGGAGCCGCTCTGGAATGCTGATGGAGGCTGCTGACCCTGCCCAGGGGCTCAGGTTGCTCTGCCACGCAGGGAATCCCAATTAGTGCTGGGAATCCCAATTAGCGCCCTTGGGAGCCACCTGAGTGGAAAATTCAGCACGGGAGACTCTGGAAATGCACAAACAAACACCAATATCCAGGAGCTGGCAAGAGGAGCCAGGGAATTCTGCTGCTTTGTGTTGTGTTCATGGCTCTGGTCAGGCCACAACATCCAGCTGGAGAGACAAAGGTGCTCTGTAGGGACATAAATAGAAATTACATCTAAAGATGAGGTGATTTGGGGTGTCTCAGGAAACCTAGGATCCCTAGGGGGTCCATCCTTAGGAATCCAAGCATCCCTAGGAATTACTGTATTTTTCCAGACAATCTTTTCCCTGTTCCCCAAGGTATGGGACGATGGTTGCAGGAGGCTGAGTTGTGGGGGCTGACTGAATTACCATTTATCAGCAGCCACTGTGCAGAACCTTAAACTGTTAGGATCAAAATAAATGAAGAAAAAAAAAATCCCACAAAAACCCCAATTCCTTTTTTCTGGTCATCTCAGGAAAGTCTGGATGGTACAGCAATTCCCCAGCTCCTGGATCAAAACGTTTTTTTGCCATAATACAGATCTGACAAAGCAAAGCAGGTGATTGCTCCTGTCAGCTGAACAGAGCAGGAGATCTGCAGGAAAATCCGTGTTTCCTTGAGCAGGGAATGGAGCTGGAAGTGAGTGAAGCTGCTCTGCAATGCCAGCAACAAGGAGGTGCCCCCAGAGCCAGAACCTTGGGGAGGGAACATTTCCTTCCCTGGGGTCTCATTCCATCTTTTCTGCCTCGGGAAGGGTTAAATCCCTGCTGCTAAGGCTTGTTCCTCATCTCTCGGGGAGAGGGTGTTAATTGAGATTAGCAGGAGAAACAGGTGAAAATGAATGGGGAAATGAGGAAAGGGATAATTGGCTTCCATGTGCCCGAAGCCATGAATTCACCCCGGGTCAGGAGCACCTTCTTTTGGTGGGGGTTTGAGCAGGAAGCTGCAGCTGTGCCTGGGACCAAATTTGGGGCAGTGCCTTCAGTTTGTGAACTGGACAGAGGAATCCTGCTTTGGGTGAGTACATCCCTTCACAATTTCCTTGGAACATTGTGGAAACACAAAAAGTCCTGCCTGGAGGGATCCTCAGCATTCCCTCTCCACAGCTTGGGTTTGGAAGCTGTTGCAGGGCATAAACTGGACATCCTTAAAGTTCACCCATCCTTCTGTGTGCTTTGGTGGTGTTGTGATGAGGGAGAGGTGAGTGTCACCTCCTCAGGGTGACATTGCAGTTGGGTGTGCTGTGGTTAGAGTGATGCCTTAGGTTTTAGCTTTTATATGTTTCAGATTCTGCATTCCCAGTGTGTAACTCTGCAGTGTCCTGCAGCCTGGGAGCTGCTGCTCTCTCATGCTGAGACAGACAGAACAAAGCCTCTCCAGGCTGCTCTCCAAGGACACCCAGCCCGGCCTAGGCCCAAAATGTGTAACCCAGCATCTTGAGAAGGGGGGCAAGCTGAGGGGAAATTCCATCATTAGCTAAAGTTGAATTGGTGACATTGGGTTGAGATGCAGATGGAGCAANCCCTCTTTAGGCATCAAGAGGAGGGACACAGCAAGGAAAGGTCAAACTCATGGAAAAATTGGGCTGGGGAGGAATTTGGGATGAATCAAGGTGAGTTCAGTGATGCTGTGTAATCCCTGTATTTGCTCAAGCATCTCCTCTGAAGCAACAATTGTTACTGAGTTCACTCAGCTTTGGAACAGGCTGCCCAGGGAAGTGCTGGAATCGCCATCCTTGGAAGGGCTCAAACATTGCTTGGATGTGGCCCTTGGGGACAGGGTTTAGAGGTTGGACTCAATCTTGGAGGTCTTTTCCAGCCTAAGTAATGCTGTGATTCCATCTGCAGTGCCAGGAGTGCAGCCCACGAGTGACAGCCCAGCTTTAAGCCGAGCCTGGTTATCAAAGCTGCTTTTAATTTCAATGTGGTTAATTATAAATATTTAACTTACTCAGGACAGAGGATCAGGCAGGAGCTGCAGTAATTTGCTTTCTCCAGGGCTGCTGTTTTTCCAGGGGTTCTCCAGGACGCTGGAAAGCCCTTTGGAGTGAGGCTGCCAGCCAGGTCCCAGATCCTCCCTGGACCACTCCTCTCCCTGCTGGGCCGTGGGATGCCACCAGGATTTGTGGCATGAGGATATTGGGCAGAGCTTCAGCAGCTCTGTGGCTGTGGCCAGGCACTGGCAGGGCTGAGCTGAGCTCAGCTGAGCCCTCTGAGAGCAGAATCCTTTTATCCCATCCCCGTCTGAAGGTAGAGAGAGCTCAGGATGGGCTCTGGTGCTGCAGAGTGAGGTGAGTTCAGTTGAGGACTCTGGCTTGAGTCATCTTGGCTGCGAATCACTCGGGGTAAACTTTCCATTCCAGTAGATTTAGGGAAGCAGGAAGGAAGCTGCTTTGGGGATTTTTGGTGGTGGCAGAGGCTGATAAAACACGGAAGAGCCAGACCATCTGTAACTGCTGCACGGGCTGGGGAGCACACACACCAACTGGGCAGCAGCAGGAGGGGCTGCTGGACACCCATCCTCCAGGAAAAGTGGCCAGGGTGACAGATGGCACAGCTTGCTAGGAATTTGCATCCTTTTTTTCCCGTTTTTTGGGACTATCTCAGGCAAAAACGTGCAGAGGAGAGCACTGGCTGCAGGCTTGGAGCAGAACTCTGCTGTAACTTTATTTAAATAGCTTGTTGTTACACACACACTTAATTAAAGCAAAGAACCCAGGGAAACTGTTTCCCTGTGGATTTGGTGTTGACGTGGGACAAAGGAAAGGTTGTAATGAGATTTTTCCATTTTGGGATGCTGCAATCCTGTCTTCAAGGGCTGCGTTGAGTAATTGATGTCTCCTTGCTCAGACCTTTCCCGAGGGGCACAGGACACTGGCAATGCTCTTGGGTCCATCTAGTGGAATAATTAACTCCCAAGCAATCAGAGAAGCCATCTACAAATTAAGTCCTTAACTGCCGTTTCAGCCTGGCAGTGAGATGCTTCTTCCAATTTTTGCCACGGAACGAGCTGAAAGTTGAGTGCAATGCAAGCAAAACGCGAGGAAATTTCAATTTTCACTTGTGAAGTGGGGAATCCTTGGGAGAATTGGGCTCCGTGCTCCTGCTCGGCTCCAGCTGCAGGCGGAGTTGAAAGAGCAGCACGATTTGAAGCACGAAGAGATCTCTCAGGTTGTGTTTTCACAGTGTGAAGCACAAAGAGATCTCTTGGGTTGTGTTTTCACAATTCTCAGGTTGTGTTTTCACAATTTGCAGCACAGAGAGATCTCTCAGGTTGTGTTTATACAATTTACAGCACAAAGAGATCCCTCAGGTGGTGTTTTCACCATTTCCAGCACAAAGAGATCTCTCAGGTTGTGTTTTCACAGTTTGAAACACAAAGAGATCTCTCAGGTTGTGTTTTCACTGTTTGAAGCACAAAGAGATCTCTCAGGTTGTGTTTATACAGTTTGCAGCACAAAGAGATCTCTCAGGTTGTGTTTTCACAATTCGCAGCACAAAGAGCTCTCTCAGGTTGTGTTTATACAGTTTGCAGCACAAAGAGATCTCTCAGGTTGTGTTTTCACATTTTCCAGCACAAAGAGATCTCTCAGGTGGTGTTTTCACTCTCAGGTTGTGTTTTCACCATTTCCAGCACAAAGAGATCCCTCAGGTGGTGTTTTCACCATTTCCAGCACAAAGAGATCTCTCAGGTTGTGTTTGATTTGTGTTTGAGGTGGCCCATGGCTACGAGCTCCTGCTCCAGCTCAGGGAGCCGCTGGATCCTCCCGGAGAAAGCCGACCATAAACAGGCTCCTATGATGTGTAAAGATGTTAAATGGGTATCAAAAGGGAGGAAAAACAACAAACATTTACAGCTCCAAGCTCCTAAAGGCACGGCTGAGCGGCAGAAGTGATGCCCCAGGGAGGTGAAGTGGTTGGAGAGAATTCCTCGGGTCCTCAGCTGGCTTTGCTGGGATGTGGGATAGAAGGAAATCAGCAGGGACATGGGAATTAGGCAAGGAAACTTCCTCCTGGCTTGAAATCTCTGCATGGCCAACAGGGCGAGGCTCTACCAAAATATTTCGGGTTCAAGTGTGATTTAAAAGAAACGCAGAGTTTTAAGATGATTCCTTTTTACGTAGAAGGCAAAATGCTTCTGTCAGAGTCCTGCTTGGTTGTGCACGTGGAGATTTTGGGATCAAATCCTGGAGGGACCAGGGTTTGGGAGAGCCCAGATGTCCCAGGAGGGAGGAGAGATTGTCCTGTCCTGGTCTTTCTTGGCAGCATCGCTTCCTTTGGCTGCAAGGACATGGGGGAAGGAGCTCAGGAGAAATCCTCATCCCAAATTGCCGAGTCACATTTCCATCTCCCTCTGCTTTCATTGCCCTATTTGCACCTTGCCAATAAAGAGCTTTGCCTTCTGCTTTGCTGGGACTCCTGCAGAGTCAGCCTAAAGTTAGTCCGGGTCTAGAAAAAAGTCCTGAAGTGATCTTGGACTCTCCTTTAAAAATCTGGTTCGATACCACAGCGTGGGCAGGCAGGATTTGGGAGTTCCCAGGTGAGACTTTGCCTTGGTGACCCTGGTGATGCCTAAAGAGGCCAACCCAGAAACAGAGACTGGACAGGAGTGAGGGAATAAAGGTGGATATTTATTGGAAAGGCCTTCAGAGGCACACCCTGGGCAGGCCAAAGGCTGCACCCAAGATGGACCCCGAGTCACGAGTTCTTCACACTTTTAGAGCTTTGCTCCATTTGCATCTCAACCCAATTTCACCAATTCAACTTTAGCTAATGATGGAATTTCCCCTCAGCTTGCCCCCCTTCTCAAGATGCTGGGTTACACATTTTGGGCCTAGGCCGGGCTGGGTGTCCTTGGAGAGCAGCCTGGAGAGGCTTTGTTCTGTCTGTCTCAGCATGAGAGAGCAGCAGCTCCCAGGCTGCAGGACACTGCAGAGTTACACACTGGGAATGCAGGATTTGAAACATATAAAAGTTAAAACCTAAGGCATCACTGCTGAGCTGCTGTTGGCACCTGGGACCTTCCACCCTGCCAAAATCTGGGGCACCGAAGGATTCCAAAGCTCCTCGGTGTTCCCGGGCCTTTCCTCTCTGCCTCCCTTGCAGGCAGCTGTGGGAATGCCTCAAATCTCTGATTAATGATGAGTTTCTTCCATTCTTCTCCAAGAATATTTTGTTTTCCTGCCGAGGCTGCCAAAGGTGAAGCATCTCCTCCGAAACCAGCCTGGCAGGGGGGTGAATTCCGGGTGCTCCAGCTTTGCCCATGGAATGACGCATTTTCTTCTCCCCAACAGCTTTTAGACTTCCTTTAACCTTTTCAAACTCCTCACTCGCAGGGCTCGCTCTGTTATTTCCAGACCGAGCTGGCATTTTCACAGGAAAATAGCCTTCCCATAAAAATTGGTGATTTTCAGAGGCAACCATGGATTTATCGAAGGAAAGAATGGATTTTTCCACTGGGGGAATGGGAATGGCTGCTCCCCAGGCAGGAAGAACCAGTCAGGTGGGCACCTTACAGCTCCCTCCAAAGAGATTTAGTGTCTCTAAAATGATTTTTTTGGGGTTTGTTCTTTTTTTTAATAAACTATTCCACCTTTTTAATTTTCTCTCCCAATTTCCAGCGAACAAATACAAAATAAATCAACTCCCAATTATTTCCCCCCCTCCCTACCCCAACTGCTTCCCCCAGGGCTGTGCTGCGATTATGTGGAGATAAATAAATTTGGTTAAACAATGGTAAATTGTCCTGAGCTGCCTTTTATTATCAGGAAGTCGCGTTGGCAACTGGATAATTTGCTGATGTTGTTTTCCGTGATCTCAGTCCCTGCATCTATTCATGAGATTATTCCAAAATGTTATATCGGCGCATTTAAATTAAGCATGAAAAGTGTTTTAGGGCTTTTTGCAATGATTGCTTATTTATTTTATTATCAATAATAAATTTCCAAACCCGCAGCTTGAAGCTTCCACTTTCAAGGGCGGTAAAAAGGCAGAAGAGAAGCAGCTGGTGGCACATAAAGAGCAGCTCTGATGGAACAGGGGTTGTGGGGAGGCTGAAAATGAGCTGAGATTTCTGGGTTTTTCTCCCAAATTCCTTCTCTTTTGAAGGGAATTTTGTCTTCTCTGGAGGAGAAATTACATTCTAAAGGGAAGGAATGAAGTGTCTTGATGTTGGGATGATGCTGCAGCGCTGGGAGGGGAAGGATTGAAAGGCTTTCGGTTGGAAATTTGGCTCTGTTGTTGTTTTTAACGACAAAATTTTGATTTTTGTAGAATCACAGGAGGGTTTGGGTGGAAGGGACCCTAAATCCCATCCAGCCCCACCCCCTGCCATGGGCAGGGACACCTTCCACTATCCCAAGCTGCTCCAAGCCCCATCCAGCCTGGCCTTGGACACTGCCAGGGATGGGACATCCACATTTTCTCTGGGTGCCCTGTGCCAGTGTTTTTTGTAGAGAGCAAATTTCAGCCACTGCTCTCTTTCCTCCGATATTTTTACAGTTTTTTATTAATTACTTTTACGTCAGAGTACTGTTTTTATGTAATTAATTGGATTTATTTTCCATCCAGGCTTCTTGGAACGGGGGGAGAGGCAAACCACCCCTTCCGCTTCTGTTTTAGGGTTGTAAAATATTCCCTTCCCTAGATAAATCAACATCCTCACAGAGCTTCTGCCCTGAGAATCAGTGCAGGAGGAGCAGGCCTGGAGCTCATCCTCCACTTCCCTGGGCTGCCCAGCCCCCTCCACACTCATCAATGAGCTGCCTAATTGGCAAACCGATTAATTGACCAGCGAGCTCACAGCCTCTCTTCCTGCATGGCTTAATTAGACTCTGCTCCTGCAGTGGAGATTCCAGCACAGGAGCTGCTCTGGATGCAAAGGAGAAGGGACCTTTTGTAGGGTTTTTTTGGGGTTTACAGGATTGCTTAAAGAGAATTTGCAGGCCCCTGGATCCCTGGAAGTGTCCCAGGCCAGGCTGGACAGGGTTTGGAGCACCCTGGGACTGTGGAAGTTGTCCCTGCCCATTTCAGGGAAGTGGGACAAGATGATTTTTAAGCTCTCTTCCAACCCAAAGCAGCCTGTGATTCCAGGATTTTCCTCCACGAGAAGGAATGAATGAAACTAGGAACAAAATCAATGCCCAGAACGCAGTCAGATGTGGCTGGTGCTGAGGTGGGGATGGGATTTGGGATTTCCCCCCCGTGAGCTTCCCACACAGGAGCTGAGCCCAACCCTTATGGCAGATGTTTTATTTCAGCAGAACAACATCGACACAAACCTTATTTCCTTGGAATATTCTGCCCCTTTAGGTCCTCCCTTCCCGAGTCTGGCTTATCCCAGCCCTGGCAGGATGTGGAATGAAGCCCCAAATGGATTATGACAAGCAAAGGGCTCTGCAGCCTGGTGCTTAACTCTCTCTTTCTTTGGGGTGTGTGGCTGATGGATCCTCTGCTGGTTTGTTTCTCAATTACCAGGTGCAGTTTTAGTGACAGGGACGTTGTTTCCAGCATTTGGTAATAGAATCTTTATTATAATAATTGTTTCAAATTAGAGGGTGAATGGAAATGCTGCTGACAGTGAGGGATTATTAGTGCTGATTAGAGCCACTGGCAGTACAGGCAGGTATTAATAGACTGTTCCTGCACATTTTTCTCCCACTCTCTTTCCTGGTTTTCATACTTTGGTTTTTAGCAGTGCTGCTTTCCAGGGCATTTACCAGCAGTGGCAGGACCCAGCTGTGGGATTATTCCAAAGGAGGAGGTGTCAAAACTGGGAAATATTTGTCCTGCAAGCTGCTGGGATGTGCTGGTGCTCTGGTACAGCCACAGGAGCTGGTGCTCTGAGGTTGTGCTGTCCCCAAACACAACCCTTCTCCCCCGCTGCTGTCGGGGTGATTCAGGCTCTGCCTGGCTCAGGGCCAGCTCTTTGCTGCTCGATAATATCAGGAAAATTAATTCACCAACACCAGAGGTTTATGTCCAGAAAGGAGGCAGAGGAGTCCTGTTACTTTATTCGAATAAAGGGAGAGGCCATGGGGCATTCCCCTGGGGTCTCTCAAATTTTTGGAGGTCATAGCCTCCTTTTTATCCCGATTTCCCAGCTGCATTTCCCTCTCTCTTTCCCCGTTGGCTGAGGTACTCGAGAGGTACAGACTTCCCGGAATGCCTAAAAATTCCCTTCTACTGTATAACCCCCCCCTGCCTTGTCGGCAGACTTTTGGTGTGTTTGAAGATACATATCTCTTTAATTCATCAATCAATGGAATTCCTCCCATTATCTTCTTATCTCCTTATCTCCTTGTCTTCCTTATTTCATAGTGCCGAGCCTTGTCTAGCACCAGGCCCACGGCTTGTTTGTAAAGTCCTATATTCCTCTCAATAAGACCCTGAATTTCTGCTGTTTGGTGTAAATCAGCAGGAGAACTCCCCAAATGTTGCCCTGAGTTTTGCAGTTCCTCGATGTTTTCATTTTCTGTAAGAGTTTCTCACGCACTTTCTGTAAACACAGCCACGCTTTGCTAACCCTGCTTTATTGTTTGCATTCCATTTCTCCTAGGCAGAGACATTTGATGGATTTCTCCTTTGACCAGTGTGATGGAGGGGTGGTAATTTCTCCCTCCAATCCACGGTGGTTTCTAAGAACATATATAATAAAGCTCGGGGTCATCAGACCCTCTCTTTTTCTGCTTCTCCCTTGACAAAGGTCTGTGTGGTTCTTTTTGTGTCCAAATGCAACACCCAAACCCCATCCAGCCTGGCCTTGGATGCTTCCAGGGATGGGGCAGCCACGTGGGAAATGGAATTCTCTGTGCTGGAGCAGAGCTGCTCCGGTGCTGCTGGGCTGAGGGTGACTTTTCTCAGAGGTAGGATGGCTCCTGCTCCCGGTGTCAGGCTGATTTATGCTCCTCCGAGACAAAGCAGGGCTGAACTCTCTCTGTATGGGAGGCACGTGAGTGTTCCTGTCCCAAGCTGGCTGCCAAACTCTTCATCTTGCAGGGTCTGTCCTCCTGCCGTGCCCTCAGGGCTTTCCTAAATCTCCTTGGCTTGTCTAGCAGTGAAAATATATCATGAAAAAAAAAAAAAAAAAGCCAGAGCTGACAGCAGAGATCTTCCTGGAGGCTTTCTGAAATCCAAATTAATGATGTCACCTGTGACAGGGCAGAGCCCTCCCTCCAACACCTGTGAAAAAGGAAAGGTTAAAGGAAAAGGATTTTAAAAGTAGAGAATTTGGGGTGTGTATTCGCACTCTGCACTGCTGTTAGTGTAGGATAATCCCCAAATCCCTCCTTTTGAGCAGTTTTGCTTTAAGGATTCCTTAGGGAGGTTCTTGGCCGCCCTAAAACAAATTCCCAGCAAACTGGGGGTGATGTTTGCTGTGGTCAAAGCTCAGATGCCCAACTTGGGCACTGGGATCCCCGTGGGGAGCTCGGGGTGAGCAGTTTTGGGGATGAAACCTCTGCTAAGGACAAGCTGTGCTGGCCCCGTGGGCAGAGCAGAGATTGCAGCATCCCAAACCAGCCTGGATTTTGCCCTTTTTTGGCTTTGACTGGAGGATTTGCTGTCCCAGGGATCAGTGTCTCCTCGAGCCAGGATTAAAAATAATTTATTAATCAAACAACACAATCCCCCTTCTTCTCTGTTCCACCCTCCAGTGCTCAGGAGGAAAAAGGGTTTTTACAGAATCTCCAACCATGGGCAGTGCACTGCAAACATCCCCCAAGGAACCCCTGGGGCAGCAGGATCCTGGGGGCTGGGACTGAAATGTGCCTCCCTCCCTCCCCTCAGCACTTTCTGTGCTGGAGGAGGAGCAGCTTTCCCTTCCCCCAGCCCGGGATATTAATAAAAACCTGCTTTCTGGCCAGAAATCTGCCTCCAGATCTTGCTGGTGTCAGGAAAATGAATCCACAAACACCAGAGGTTTATGTCCAAAAAGGAGACAGAGGAGTCCCGTTACTTTATTGGAATAAAGGGAGAGGCCATGGGGCATTCCCCTGGGGTCTCTCACGTTTTTGGAGGGTGCAGCCTCCTTTTTATCCCAATTTCCCGGCCTCATTTCCCTCTCTCATTCCCCCTTGGCTGAGGTACTCGAGAGGTACAGACTCCCCAAAACACCCAAGGTTCCCTTCTAATGCATAACCCCCCTTTATTTTTAGTTCTTAGTGAATTTTAGGGTTTTCCCATTGTTTCTTCCACCTCTCAATATCCAATTTCATTTATGAGCAGACCTACAGCTTGTTTGTAAGGATAAATCTCTTTCCATTCATCAATCAGTGGAATCCTTCCCGTTGTTTATATCTCAGTGCTGATTCCATCCACCAGAGCTTGTTTGGAAAGACAAGTCTCATTCCTTTCACTGGAGTCTTCTGGATCTTCTGGATCACTTCTAGCTCATCCTTGTGCAGGAACAGCCTGGAGCTGCCTCTGGGTGCCTGAATCCATGGGGAAAAGGCTTTGGGAGCATCCCTGGCAGGGGCAGGGGTGGGAGGGCACCAGGGTGGGTCAGGGCACTGCTGCTCCCTGCTCAGCTCAGCCCTGGAGCCAGCAATTCCCAATTTCCCTGCTGCTCCTGCAGCTCCATCCCTGCTCCTCCTGGGATAAAGCAGTGATATTTCCCTGCTCCAGCTGTGAGGGATAATGTTTCCCACCTGCAGGAACAAAAGCAGGAGTCAGCTCCTTCTCCCTGCGAGATTTCCCTGTTTTTTTGCCACCAGGAATGGCAGGGAGATCAGGAGCCATTAACGGGATAGTTTGTGCCTTAAGCACGGCAGGGGAAATGCAGCAAAAATTGGGAAACGGCAAAAATTGCGTGTTTTTGGCAGCTGAAATGAAGTTTGAGGTGGATTCTCTCTCCAGGTCTGCTCCGAGGCTTCAGCCCCTCTTTTAGGGTGCAGTTTTGGGGTTGTCATTCATGTCCCTCTCCCCTTTTTTAAAATAAACCCTAGGCAGGCAGGAGGATTAGGAACGGGAGGAAGGAAGCAGAGAGCAGGGTGAGGGGTGCAGAGATCTCCTGGGCAGGAGAAAACAACCAGAACTCTGTAGAAGCAAAGATAATTTGGATGTTTGTGTTTTCCATGGAGAGGAAGACCCTTCAGCACTTTTTATTTTACAAGCTCACCACTCTTGTGGCAAGAAATAATGGGATTAAAAGAGCAGCAGAAGAAATTGTGGAGAGAGATCAGATAAACTTCTGTCAGGAGAGGGTTTGGCCGAGCTGATCTTGCCTGGAGCGTGGGGAAATGAGCTCAAGAATTTTTCAAGGTCCTTCCAGCCTGTCTCCCGTGAGTCTGGAGCCATTTCCTTCTCTCTTGCCCTCCTAGTCTCTGGTTTGAGGTGGTCAAAGTCTTCACTGAAGCTTTTTAGTGAGTTTGGGAGTGTGAAATGTCCTCAAAAGTCTTGGCAGCTTCACTTTGCCCCTCATGAAAGACCTTGGGGTAAGGTGAAGTCCTGCCTCTCACTCCGAGTGTTTGATTTTATCAACATACCCAGGGATGGAGACACTCATATTTTATCTGTGCTGCATCTTGCCATTCTTCAGGGTTATTTTTGTGGTTCTTGCCATTCTTCGGGGTTATCTGTGTGGTGAGGGCAGAGAGGAACCTGCAGGATGGAACCTGGCCACTTTAAAACTCGGGGCACAGGCTGATTAAAGAGCAGCTGGACTGAAACTCCAGGCCAAGTGGCACCTTGTTCATTTGCTTCTCTGTTTCATAAGCAAAACGCCCTCCAAGGTTAATGGAAATGCTGGGCGAGCTCAGCCAGAGCCAGGCCAGATGACAAAAACAGGAGCTGACACTTCCCAACGAGCTCGAGAGTGAGAATTTGTTTAAATGTAATTAGTTGCTAAAAAAAAAAAAAGAACAGAAGAATCCCTCTGGAGCCCTGTGAGTGTTTAGATTGAGCCAATGCATCTTCTTGCACTCAGGGAAAAAATCCTCTCGTCTCCTCGGAGAGATGGATGAGGAGCTGGTGGCTGCTGCTGGTGGCTCACTCAGAGGGTCACACCAGTATCAACCAGTCCCTGAGGGGCCATTCCCAGTACCCGAGGGTTCCCAAGGCTCAGGAGTGCAGGGTTGATGTTCCCAGGGGAATGGGGATGTTTGGCACTTTGGCCCCAGGTGTAAAATGCTCTGGACACACCCGAAGTGTCACCAAGCAGCTCTGCTGGCAATCCTTGCTCTATGGGGGCTTCAATTTGTGATCCCAAGTGAATTTTCCAGCCAAATCTTTCTTTTCCCCTTTTTTTTTCACCTCCTCTATTGATTTCCCAGCCAGCCCTCAGACAGCAACACCCTGGAGGCTGAAGCCATCCTCTCCCTTCCTTTTCCTCTTGTTTTCGTTTTGTTCACCCTTTCCTTTTGGATGGTGAAATCTCCACATCTTTTTTTATGGCCACCTCAGGGATGTCATTAATGTCACCACACTGATAGATTTTGGGGTCCACAGAACCCCTGGCTGGTCTCAGCCTGGCTCCAAGCCCTGAAGCTGCTTTGATCCGGGGTTTGTCTCATCTCCAGCTCAGGAACAACCTCTCCATCCCTTCCCATGGCCCTCCAAGGGAAGGGATGCACCTCGATTGTTCTTTTCCCACCTTTCTGAGGGTGCCAGGGAAAAGGCACCGGGGTTCTGGGATGAGTGACAGAGTGACAAAATCAAATGGCCCTGTCAGAGCAGGTGACAAGCTCCAGGAGCACAGGGCACCATCATTCCTCTCCTTTTATTGCCTTCAGGAGGGAGAAAAGCAAAGGCTTCGGGGTGGAGCAATCGCTCCTCAGGTGGTGCTGGGCTCTCCCTGGCACCTCCCTGGTGCTGGAATTTGGGAAGAAGGGATCCAGGGTGGCAGCACACAAAAGGATGAGGGGATGTGGGGCTTTAGCTGGTGTCCCCTTGGACATGAAGGGATGGGAGAATAAAAAGAAAGCTCAGGGGGTGCTGTGAGCCTGAGGGTGGGGGGTGTTAGGAGTGGTGTTAGGAGTGGCACCCCAAAAGACCCCGAGGAAAAACCCAATGGTTCCATCCATCCTGAATTTAGAGGGGCTGAGGGAAGCCCTGCACATCCCCCACAGCCCCTCCAGTGCCTTTCAGCCGTGCTGTTAAACCAGATTTATCAAACACTGAAATTCACCCTCCTCTCCCTTCCCTCCCCCACTGAAAATTGCACGTTCTGGCCAGAAATTCAAACAACCTCTCGCTGGAGCCTTTCATCATTAAGTGTTCATCACTTTGGAGCGTCTCCTAAGGTCGAGAGCATTTTGCCAGAGCCATTAATCAGCCAGGATTTTGGTGCATTGTGCAGGGCTGTCCCTCAGGAAGCCAAGGTCGGGCAGCGATGCCCCGCTGAGGTGACCCTCTCATTACTCTGGGAAACAGCTTTTTGTCAATGAACGGCCCTCAGCGAGCGTTTAATTTGGATTTAATAAGGCATCTAATGTTTGTTTAAAAGGACACTGTACCTTCAAGGTGTTTGGCGTAATTGGATGGAGGATATTTACCCACAGCGTTTATTAATGAACCCCTTAGAAGATGGAAATTGAAAGCAGCTCCTTTAATGTCCTCGGTACCCAGAGGGATGGTGCTCGAAATGAGAGAGGAATCCCAGCTCCCAGGCTGCTCCCAGAACTGGGAATGCTGGAGTTGGACTGGGTCTGGATCTGGTTTGTGTTGCCTGAGCAGGGAGGTTGGGATACACACAGGGAGATTGGGACATCCATGGGGAGACTGGGATACACACAGGGAGATTGGGACACACACAGGGAGATTGGGA
>VWZT01002576.1:18171-42354 GCA_013397055.1 Pachycephala philippinensis | reverse complement strand
TTTCAGCCTCAGGGGACAGAGGGAAAGGGTTTCCAATGATATTAAACTCCTACCAGGGTCACGAAAATCAGAAACTGGAGAGAGTGAAGGTCAACTCAGCTTCTTGCCTGGAGAGGAGAAGCTCTGGGGTGAGCTCACTGTGGCCTTGCAGGGCCTGAAGGAGCCACAGGAAACATGGAGAGAGACAATTCCCAAGGGCTGGAGTGCCAGGACCCAGGGAATGGCTTCCCAGTGCCAGAGGGCAGGGATGGGTGGGATATTGGGAAGGAATTGTTCCCTGGGAGGGTGGGGAGGCCCTGGCACAGGGTGCCCAGAGCAGCTGTGGCTGCCCCTGGATCCCTGGCAGTGCCCAAGGCCAGGCTGGACACTGGGGCTTGGAGCAGCCTGGGGCAGGGGAAGGTGTCCCTGCCATGGCAGGGGTGGCACTGGATGGGCTCTGAGGTCCTTTCCAATCCAAACCATTCTGGGATTTTATGAACATCACCCCCAAGGGCAGGCAGGCAGAATTCAGGGATTTATTTGTCTGATAATGAGAATTTTGAGGCTGATAGCCCATACACAGCCCTGGATGAGCTGCATTCCAGGCTGCTTCTGGCTTGTTAGGAATCTCATAGGGAAAGGTGCTGGGAATTGGTTTGGGTAGAGGATAAAGGGCAACAAATGGCAGAAGCATTGAGTTGTAGAATCACAGAATGTTTGGGTTTGGAGGGACCTTAAACTCATCCCATTCCACCCCCTGTCATGTGCAGGGACACTTTCCACTGTCCCAGGCTGCTCCATCCTGGGCTTGAACACTTCCAGAAAACCTGGCTTGTTTCACACCACAATAACTGGTGGAGTTTCTCCCTGGGATGTTTTCCTTCTCCATGTTCAATTTTTCTAAACCAGGGATTTACTTCAGGCCTTCAAGGGGCTGAACTGAAGGTCATTCCCTGAATCTGTGTTCAGTCTCCCCTGATATTCAAGGGAGCACAGCAGAGGGACTCGTAGCAAAAATCTGGAGCCTTTTGAGAAGCGCTCTGGAGCCAGCTCCTGTTTTTCTCACAACCTGAGTGTTCCCAGATCCGGAACCCTGGTTCTGACCTCACTGGCACCATCATTTTTTCCTGTAGGGAACGTTTGCCTTCCAGGCTGGGTGTTGGGGCTTGATGGACACGCTGCCTCATCCGTTGTGGCAGGGCCTGTGCCTCCTCCAGCATCTTCTCCCAGAAATATTCCCCACATCCAGCGTGCACCACACGCACCAGGGCTGCGTCAGAGGGGTGACGTAGGGAGAAAGGCACACACTGCCCGTGGCTAAGGATGCCTTAATCACATCTTCAAAATGCACAGCTACGCACCCAGGAAATATTTTGAGGTCTATTATCTAAGCCTGCTATGAATAAAGATTTATTTTTTCGTGTTGATCATCGCCGTTGCCTTCGGAGGACAGAGCACTGGGGCAGTGGAAATTTTTTCGTGGCGCAGTGGAAATTTTCGTTCTCTTTTTCTTAGGCTGTTTCAAACAAATCTGCACTTTGGTCTTTCCAGACAGATTACTTCAGTAGTTGCCCTCGGGAAGCTTCTTTAAGCAGAAACTTATGTAGGGCTCATGGTTTTTGCTAATTCCAAGGATTTTTGCTGGTTTCCAGCAGGTCAAGGGATTGTGATTGGGATTGTGCCCCTGTGCCCAGGTGAGAGCCCACCTGCAGAGCTGCCCCAGCCCTGGGACCCAGCACAGGGAGGACGTGGAGCTGCTGGAGAGAGCCCAGAGGAGGCACCAGGATGAGCAGAGGGATGGAGCAGCTCTGCTGGGAGGAAAGGCTGCGAGAGCTGGGATTGTTCAGCCTGGAGAGGAGAAGCTCTGGGGTGAGCTCACTGTGGCCTTGCAGGGCCTGAAGGAGCCCCAGGAAACATGGAGAGAGACAATTGCCNAGGGGAAGGTGTCCCTGCCATGGCAGGGGTGGCACTGGATGAGTTTTAAGGTCCTTCCCAACCCAAACCCTTCCATGATTCCCCAATTCCCCACTAAAACTGAGGGAAGGAGGGAATGACTTTGTTGTTGTGCTCGTTCCCAGAGAACACGAGGTGTTGTTTGGTCCCAGTCTGTGGAATTCCCTCACTTTAAGAGCTTTAATTTGTTACGACTGATAATTCGTAGTGCTTGAATTGAAGTGCAGAACTCCATAAAAACCAGCCAGAGACTGAGAACTTTGGGTGCTTCAGCCAGGGCAGACACAGGAGTGAGGATCAAAACCCCAAAGAGAGAGGAGCCTGTGGGGTGTTGGTGCTGTCCCGTATCCCAGTGAAGGGAGGATTTATGGCTCTCACTGAGGGTTGGCTTTGCCAGTTAATTCCTAACAGGAAAGAACGAGTGGGTGAAAGAACAACAAACACAAACGTAAAGAAAGCAATATTAAAGAAATGAAATGTTCCACTTCGTGACCCCCCAAGAGAACCCAGGGGAACTGCAGAAAAGCAGGATTGAAGGGGAATGGGAGTTTGTAGCAGAGTAAATACAAATTAACATTAAACTACAATGAAATTCCCAAGGAATTACATTTTGCATCCACATGAAACCTGGGGTAATTCATCACCTTTAATGATGTTACAACGAATCCTGGCATGGGTTGAAATACTTCCCTGTTCTAAGAGTAGGAGAAAAATGTTTACTGTGAACACTAAATACGGACATTAATCATTATGTCTTTAATGCCAGGGCAAAACTCCTTTCACGCTGCGAGTATTCAGCTCATTATTGTAATATTTGGAGTGAATAGACTGACTGAGACAAGTCTAAAATTCCTAAAGAGCTCGTGCAACTGAAGGTAGAGCTGCAGAGAAAACCTCAGACCTCTTTAAATGTTTGGGTAGTCGCTGCTGCTGCTCAATTTTCCGGAGGCTCAGTTGCAAAATGGTTGGAGGAGCAAGAAATTGAACATGAGGTGAGTTGAGAGTGATTTCACAGAATCTTTTGTGGCTGAGGCATGGAATGACATTCCCAGAGTCACATCTGCTCTGTCTGGGAAGGACAACACAGCCTCTGGATCCATGGGTGCGAATTTCCCAGGTGGGAGAGAGCTCAGAGCCCCTTGCAGGGCCCAAAGGTGCTCCAGGAGAGCTGGAGAGGGACTGGGGACAAGGCATGGAGGGACAGGAGCCAGGGAATGGCTTCCCAGTGCCAGAGGGCAGGGCTGGATGGGATACTGGGAAGGAATTGTTCCCTGGGAGGGTGGGGAGGGGCTGGGACAGGGTGCCCAGAGCAGCTGTGGCTGCCCCTGGATCCCTGGCAGTGCCCAAGGCCAGGCTGGACACTGGGGCTTGGAGCAGCCTGGGACAGGGGAAGGTGTCCCTGCCATGGCACTGGATGATGTTTAAGGTCCCTCCCAACCCAGGGATTCCCTGATTCTGTGCTCCCTGTCCCTGTTCTGGGGCCCTGCTGATCCCTCATTCCCAACACGTGGCAGCTCCCGTGCTCTTCCCGGAGCTCACCTCCCCCAGGGGGGTTGGAGAGGCTCTTCTCCTGCTGGGGTGGTTTTGTTTAGGGGAAATTGCCCTGCCAGGCACATGCCCAGATCTGCCTGTTTACATTTTGAAGCTTCTGGGGCTGTGTCCGAAGTCCATTGAAGTCACTGGGAGTCTTCCCGTTTGTTCCAATGAGCTCTGATCAGGCTGTGCACCAACAAAAATTGAGATTTACCCAGGCTCTGCCACCTCTTCCTGCTCCTTCCCCTTCCTGGGCTTCTCCTCTCCCTCCTCCTCCTCCTCCTCCTCTCCCTGTGACACCATCACCACACAAACCAGAAAGGCTTAACCACGATTTGTGCTATCAGTGACATTTAAAGCCTGCAGAAATCAGGAGCCTGTTCTAATCACAGGCTGTGTAATCCCCCTGATTATCCAGGTAATGGGGGGCTGGAGCCAATGTTATCTCAGCCTGCTCCCAGTGTTAATCCAGGGACTAGAAAATTAATGATCCCATTACATCCGCACATTTTCCTGTCTGTCTGAGGGGCTGGAGCATCGTGGGTTCTTCACTGAATTTCTTTTATCAGTCTTATTTTGTTTGGGTTTTTTTTTCTTTGAGGTGAAATTGGTGACATTTTGCGACATAATTGGCTGAAGTAAGAATTACCAGGCAAATAAATAGAAGTAACAAAAGGGCAGGGAGATGAAACTGCATTTCAACATTTTTTAGTGTTTCGAGTTCAAGGCTCTGAGCTTAATCCAGGCTAGAGAATCATGGAGTGGTTTGGGTCAGAAAGGACTTTGACACCTTCCACTGTCCCAGGTGGCTCCAAGCTCCATCCAGCCTGGCTTTGGACACTTCCAGGGATCCAGGGGCAGCCACAGCTGCTCTGGGAAAGGTGAAGGTGATGCTGGAGCCGTGGGGTGCCTTGGAGAAGGGGACCAGTGAGGCTGCCAGTGCTTCTCCTGCCTCAGCCTGGGGATTCCTCCCCTTTTTTAGCCCTGGGGATCCTTTGGCAATCCCATGTGTCCTGTTTGTCCTGGCTGCTGAGGGATGGGGATGTTTTATGTCCTGAAACAGGAGTTTTATCTGCCCCAAGGGGCTGCCTTCAGGCCAGAGCAGCAGAAGGGGGCCTGGCATGGGGTGTAAGACACGAAAATGGCTTGGAGCCACCTTTGTCCCTCCCTTGGTGGCCCCTAGGAGTGGAGGAGCTCAGGGGTTTGGGATGGAAGCCGTGACTGGCCCAGAAACCCTGGAGAAATTTGAGAGACATTTGAGGCAGTGATGATTTTGATCAGCTCTGCATGGTTTTAATCAAAGCCTCCTTACAAGGACTTGCAGAGACCAATGGCCTGCGTGGTGTGATCCTGAGCACGGGATTTTGTTTAACTTAGTGGGGATGTCCAGGGAGCAGAGCTTTGGAAATTGGATAAAATTCAGCAGTTCTGGAGGAGCTCTGTTTATGTGTGTGTGTGTGTGTGTGTGTGTATAAATCCTGGAATCTCGGGCTGAGCCAACTGGGGGCTGCAAACACCTCATAAACTGTCGATTATCCTGATCTCATCCCAGCACTTTTTGTCCTAAGAGTGGCTTATTTCTGAGCAATGTCTAAATATGATCTGAAATGTTGGTACAGATACATCCAAATGGTTTTACTATTTGCAATAATCTTCACCCCCATGGTTTCAGCCCTGGCTTTCTGGAATTAGGAATCTGAGCCATGGGATTGCTCCTGTGCCATCTTTATTTGCTCACACGAAGTGAAGCAGGTTTGCAGGAACAGGCCTGGCAGGGCCCGTGGAAAGGGTTAATTAGATCCTCCCTATCACCAGGATGTAAAAACCTGATAAATAGGCTCGAGAATGAAGAAGGGAAGAGGTTTTCCTAATTTAAAGCAAGAACTTGTGACTTATCACAGCTTATTTCCCAAAAAAGCCTTGGGGAAGGGAGTTTCACTGACAGGGTGTTTCTCCCCAGCGCACAGCATCACCTCAAACGAGCGTTTATGTTTCTCATAAGCAGCTCCCTTAAATTTTTAACCAACCTTTGGCAGCTGCTTTCATGTTCCCGAGCGTTTCATCAATGTTTCAGGGAAGTGTCACATTTCCCGAGGCGCAGCTCCTGCCGCACGTGTGGGAGCGCCTCGGGATGCTCTGCCGCAGGGAGCCACCAGGATCCCACGGGTTGGGCTGTGTGAGGGATGGGTGAGGGATGGGTGAGGGATGGGTGAGGGATGCAGGGACTCAGGGAAAGCCGCTTTTGGTGGAGGTGAAGCCCCTGAGAGCCGCTGCAGCAGGAGCTGAGGAGTTTTCCTTGCCAAAGGTGAAAATTGCAGGAATTGCCTGGGAGAGCGCGCGTGCGACTGGAGATGTTTGTGAGGAGCAGGCGGCCAAAAAAAGCACAGATGAGACAACAGCAGGGACTCGAGGAGGAGGTCCTGGGTGTGCTGGGGGGTGGAGGAGCGGCAGGGTGCAGAGCAGGCAGGGAACATCCCAAAAAAGCCCCGGGGAATCGGGGATCGGCTGCGGCCCGAGGCAGAGCGGTTCCTGCAGGGCCACGGGTGGCTGAGATGATGAGGTGGGAGTGAGTGATGAAGGATTGTGCTCAGCAGGAGGGAAGCAGTTTGGTTCCCTCATTGCTCATTCCCAAGCACTCTAATGTTTGGGTGGTATTTCAGTGGCAGGGTTTCTGTAAGGGAAGTGTGATGTTGTTTTATGGGGTGCCAGCCAGATCCCACTGAGCCACGCTCTCCATCTTCAGCCTTCTTAGTCACAGCTTTTTCAACAGGGAATTCATCTGCTCTGAAAGTTGCCAGTGTTTCAACATTATCGCTGCTGAGGACTGGCCTGCGTTTCCATTTTTGTGCCAGAAGAGCTGCCTCAGTCAGGAGTGTGGGGTTTTATGGGTTGTGATAAAGGCACGGCCCTTTGTGCTGCCCCAAAGCCTTTGTGTTTTACAGAAGGCACAGATTCTCTAAGCAGGCCTGAATTCCATCTGCACTCACTGCCAGCACTTCAGGACATCCCAACGAGGCATTTAGAGCACTTTTCTTCAGCTGCACAGAAACAAGGGAGCAGAGAGCTGAATTTGAAAGGAACACTTTGTTTCCCCCTTTGCTTGATATCCCTCCCCCAGCTCCAGATAGCAGGAGATTGCTGAGCAGGGTGTCAGCGAGGTCTTCTGGTTATTGCCTCTCCATGAGGAAAAAAATAGTTCTAAATCCTCAGAAACAGCTTTCCCTTGATGGCCCAGCTTTTAATCTGTGATTTCGGGCTCCAGTGGTCGGCATAAGCCGTAATAAACCACACTTGGAACAAGATTGCTCAAGTTGAAGGTCCTGAAATTGAACCTGTGTGATTTAAAGCCAAAATACCTGCTCAGGACAGAGCAGCAATAATGCACCTGTGAGAGAAAAGGAGCTGAAGGCCGAGCACGTGCCAGCTCTGGGGCAGCATTTTGTTTCATCCCCCACTCAGAGGTTTTGGGCTGTGCTCTGCATCCCAATCCCGGCTGCAGTGGTCACTCAGGAATGGTGTTTTCCCTGGGAACATCCCTGCCCAGGAGTTATTTTACATTCAGTGCTCTTTCTGACTGCAGAAAAGGAGGGGGTTGGATTTCAGACCTGATTCTGTCAGAGCAGACTTTGGGGCTCTGGAATAATTGGGATGTGCAACTCTCCTGTCTGGGCACTGTGACCCTGCCCAGCTTCCCTTCAGCAGCTGCACTCAGATTCTGCACTGGCGAGGCCCAGAAATAGGTCAGATTTCAGATTCTTAATTGCCATTAATTTTTCAGAGGGCCCCGTGTGCCAAGGGTCACGTTCCCGAGGCTGCCAGAGCTCCAGGGGCCTTTGGACACCGATCCCAGGGATGCCCAGGGTGGGATTTTGGGGGGTCTGGGTAGGACCAGGAGCTGGAATTTGATGATCCCTGTGGGTCCCTTCCAGCTCAGGACGTTCTGTGATTCCGTGACCAGCCAAGTTCTGAGCAGACCCATCTGGGGGCGAATGTGGAAAACTGGGGAAGGACTTTGCAGCATTCTGGAGGCTCTGATCCCTCTGATTTGCTCTGGAGGTAAATTTTAAGCCCAAGATTTCAACAATTTCTCTGATTTTGGGGCTAAATCACAGTGATCAAGTGAAGAGGGTGGCTGCTTGTCAGGATTAAAGTGGCTTTGTGTTCCCTCTGTGGTTGTTGGTGAAGAATGAGCTCCTAATCCTGTTTGTAAAATGATGAACAACTTCCAGCTTCGCTTTGGGAGGAGGGCAAGGCTGAGGTGGGATAGAGCAAGGAATCCAGGGAGTCACTGGCAGGAGAGAGGGAACCAAGGCCTCCAAATTTACTGCCCACTTTAAATATAGGAGCAAAATATAACAACAGCATAAACCCCAAATCCCCTGCGGGATGTGGTGAGCTGGAAACCTGGTCTCTGTACCCTGGGATATTCTGGACCCGTGTTACACAGCGAAATAAAAGTGACTCAGTCCCAGAATTTATTTTAGAAATGCCATTAAAACGCTTTTTAAAAGCAAAATAAAACCAAGAGACACATGATCAGCATGGAGCAATTATTAGGAAAACTACACTGATCCAGCATAAAATACTTCATTAAATATAAAGCAAATCAATCCTCATAGTGAGTAAGAATTAAGTCACCAAATGAATTCCAGCCCTAGAAGGCAAGATAGGAAGTTTTGCTGTAAATCTCACCTACATTATTGCACTGAGCATTTTTGGATTGGCAACTGCTGGGTGTTTAATGCTTGGTTCAAAGGGGTGTTTTGGGCACCCCTTGGCTTTGGTGAAAATTCTGTTTTTAAAATCTGTTTTATCTGTACAAAGGTTAAGCAAATGGCTTCGTCTTGACTTTTACACCTTAAAAATTAAAGATTGGGTTGCCCACACAACAGCCTAAAACTAAAGACCACAGAATCCTGGAATGGTTTGGGGTGGAAGGGACCTTAAACATAATCCAATTCCAACCCAAACCATGGCAGGGACACCTTCCACTGTCCCAGGCTGCTCCAAGCCCCAGTGTCCAGCCTGGCCTTGGGCACTGCCAGGGATCCAGGGGCAGCCACAGCTGCTCTGGGCACCCTGTGCCAGGGCCTCCCCACCCTCCCAGGGAACAATTCCTTCCCAATATCCCATCCATCCCTGCCCTCTGGCACTGGGAAGCCATTCCCTGGCTCCTGTCCCTCCAGCCCTTGGGAATTGTCTCTCTCCATGTTTCCTGGGGCTCCTTCAGGCCCTGCAAGGCCACAGTGAGCTCACCCCAGAGCTTCTCCTCTCCAGGCTGAACAATCCCAGCTCTCGCAGCCTTTCCTCCCAGCAGAGCTGCTCCATCCCTCTAAAAGAGTGAAGTTTGTATTTTAAAAATCTGTTATAGTTGTCCTTGGGTCAAGCAAACAGCTCCATTTTCACTTTTGCACCTTAAAAATCAAGAGATTAAATTGCCCACAGACCTGGGTAAAACAAAAGATCATTGAATTATAAAAGATCCCGGAATCCCAGACTGGTTTGGGTTGGAGGGAACTTAAAGATCACTCAGTTCCAACCCCCTGCCATGGCAGGGACACCTTCCCCTGTCCCAGGCTGCTCCAAGCCCCAGTGTCCAGCCTGGCCTTGGGCACTGCCAGGGATCCAGGGGCAGCCACAGCTGCTCTGTGCCAGTGCAAGGTGAGAGGAGCAGTTCTATGAAGAAGAAGCTTTGCTCCCTGTGGGGTTTTGCCCTCTCTTTCCCTACCACTGCTTTTCCTAAACCCTCTTCCCATTTTTCTGAGCAGGCACCGGGCCCTGGGTGTCCTGAATGCCCTCGGGGTGCTGGATTCTCCCTCCCTGCTCCCATGGGATCCCTGGGCCGCAAGAAGGAACCCTCAGAAACCTCAGCTCTCACCCCTTTGAGCCCTCCCTTCCTGGCCCAAGTTTAGCAGAACTGGAGCACAGCTTTGCCGTGTTTTTGTGGGAACAAACAATTGGGGATCACAACTGGGGAGAGCAGAGTGAGGAACAGAAAAATCAGGAAAAGGAAACCCTTCAGCCCTCAGCACATTCCCTTTGCCTCGGGAGCAGGGCTGGGAGTGCAGAGCACATGTGCCTGTTTTCCTGGCACTGCTTCCCAGATTTTTCAGGCTGGAGAAGGCAGGTGATTGATTACTGAGCTACTGAAGGAGCTGTTAAATGAGCTGCTGTTCCCCAAGTGCCGTGGGTATCCCAGAGGAGCAGGATTCCCTGGGGATGTTTGCTGACCCAAAAGACTTTCCTGCCTCACCCTTAAATTTGGGGGCTGCTTTGCTGTGTCTCCCTCGGGGCCAGGCATCTTTGTCCAATCAAGCTCGAATTAGGTCACCCTTAACCAGTGTCAACTTGGAGGAGCCTCGCTGAAGCTGGCAGTCTAAAAAAACAACAACAAAAAAAATGGAAATATTTTTTCCATGCCACAGAGACTATTGGTCTGTGACCCACCAAAATATCCAAAATCCAGATGCATCAGACCAATTCTGATGAAGTTGGCGTGGTCTTATCTGGGTCAATTGTCTTAACAAGACATTATGTCACCCGTTAGGGGAAAATACAATCTAAACCCCCTAAAAATAACTGATGGGAAAAACCTTGCACAACAAAGCCAGTGGCACATCAGGAAAATAAAAATAAATTCAGACTCATGATATATTTAATCATCTGTATTTATTCCTCTGCTAATCTAAAAACAGGCGAATGTTCTTTTTCTTCTTGGAAACGAGGCAATTCTGGAAAATTTCATATTTTGGGCAGCTCTTTGAACAGCTTTTCTCCTAAAACTTCAAATTTGTTATTTGTTAAGAGGAAAGCTGTTGGAATGAAAGAAATTTGCATTGGATATAAGTTATTTTACCATACCAGCTCTGTCCTCTGGGCTCTCACAACAGGCACCAGAGGAATCCAATTTTTGTGTTCTGCCACAGAAGGAGAACTTGGATTTTGTGCCAATCCCTCTGAAGAAGATGGGAATGAAGACAAGGAAGGCCCATGAAGAAGGGAAAGGCAGAGGGATCTCCAGGTGTGTTGTGTCCATGCAGAGCATCTTCCACGTGGAAATATTTTGAAGCAGCGATGGATGAAGCCTTCAAAATCACGGATCCGTTGGGATTGAAGTTCTCCAGACACCAGCTTCCAGGGGTTTTGTGTGAAAAATCCATTGGTGGAAAACCCTGAGGCGGGAGAGCTCCAAAACAGAATCCTGCAGGTTCCTCCTGAGGGGCAGCTCTGATCTCTGCTCCTGGGACAGGGACAGCATCCTGGCTGGAGCTGGGCCAGGGGAATTTGGGATGGATCTCAGGGAAAGGTTCTTCCCCCAGAGGGTGCTGGGCACTGCCCAGGCTCCCCAGGGAATGGGCACGGCCCCGAGGCTGCCAGAGCTCCAGGAGCGTTTGGGCACCGCTGCCAGGGATGCCCAGGCTGGGATTGTTGGGGGGTCTGGGCAGGGACAGGGGTGGGACTGGATGGTCCCTGTGGGTTTATTCCCACTCAGGATATTCTGTCACTCCATGAAATAGGTGTTGAATCCAACCACGTGAGCAGTTTTTCCAGCCCAGCCTGAATTTGAGAGGAAAAAGGCAAAGCAGTGAGAGAGCTGCAAAGAGGGACTCTGTGTCTGTGGCACTGTGGAAACCAAAGAGATCCTGTGGCCCTTCATCCCAGCAGAATCCAGAAAACCCAGGCATTTTTCATTGAGGGGATACCTTGGAGCACAGAGATAATGGAATCATGGAATAAGTTGGGTTGGGAGGGACCTCAAAGCCCATCCAGTGCCACCCCTGCCATGACAGGGACACCTTCCACTGTCCCAGGCTGCTCCAAGCCCCAGTGTCCAGCCTGGCCTTGGGCACTGCCAGGGATCCAGGGGCAGCCACAGCTGCTCTGGGCACCCTGTGCCAGGGCCTCCCCACCCTCCCAGGGAACAATTCCTTCCCAATATCCCATCTAAAGTTCCTCTCCCCTTAAGGCCACTCCCTGTGTCCTATCATTACAAGCCCTCATGAAAGATAAAACATTACAGATGTCTTGGAGTTCTTGAGACTCTTGAAAATGGTTGGTTGAAGCTTTTTTCTTTTGCTAAGTGGATTCGAGATTTGCTTGGATTAGGGCCTTAATAAATACCTACAGTGTTTGTCTTTCATCTGGGAAATGTTCTCCTGCTTTTAAATAGGCTGCTCTTGTTTGCTCCAGTGTTGTCATGTTGATGGGAGCCTTTGGAAACAGGAGTTCTGCCCTTTATTCAACCAAAGGGTTTGGAAACCTGAGGCTCCAACTCGCCTCAAATATAACTGGGAGAAATCCAGAGTAGCAGGACTTTATTTCACTGCTGGGGAAGCAGCAGGAGAGCAGCTCCTTGACAATTTTTGATGTCTGGATGACTTTTTTATGTGCCTCAGGACAGTTTGTGGTAGTGTAGCTATTATTTTTGAAGCTCAGCCCTGGCCAGAGGGCGGCTGGGCTGCTCCACGTGGTGGGAAAACACAGCAGTGCTTCCCTGGGAGGAGATGATTCCTCCTTCTGCCCATCCTCGTGAGATCCCCCCTGGGGTGCAGCTTCCAGCCCTGGGATCCCAGCACAGGGAATCCTGGAGCTGCTGGAGAGAGTCCAGAGGAGCCCCGGAGCTGCTCCAGGGCTGGAGCCCCTCTGCTCTGGAGCCAGGCTGGGAGAGCTGGGGGTGCTCACCTGGAGAGGAGAAGGCTCCAGGGAGAGCTCAGAGCCCCTTGCAGGGCCTAAAGGGGCTCCAGGAGAGCTGGAGAGGGACTGGGGACAAGGGCTGGAGGGACAGGAGCCAGGGAATGGCTTCCCAGTGCCAGAGGGCAGGGCTGGATGGGATATTGGGAAGGAATTGTTCCCTGGGAGGGTGGGGAGGCCCTGGCACAGGGTGCCCAGAGCAGCTGTGGCTGCCCCTGGATCCCTGGCAGTGCCCAAGGCCATGCTGGACACTGGGGCTGGGAGCAGCCTGGGACAGGGGAAGGTGTCCCTGCCATGGCAGGGGTGGCACTGGATGGGCTTTGAGGTCATTTCCAACCCAATCCAACCCCTCCCCATGTCCCCTCCCAGGGGGGCACAGCCACGTGGGCTCATGGCCTGGCTGGGCACTGGCACCATCAGGAGGGGTTCTCAGCAACAAAGCCAAGGTGGAAGCTGCTGGTGGCACTGCCAGGACCTGGGGTGGGAATGTAAGGATCTACTGGTGCAAGGTGGGGTGGAGACGTGAGACTGTGGTGACCAGAGGTGACCAGAGGTGACCAGAGGTGACCAGAGGTGAGACAGCCCCTGGCTGCCCAGGGAAGGGACAGGGCAGTGCCAGCCCCTCAGGCCTTTTCCAGGGGCATTGTTCAGTCCCTTTGCAGAGGAGATTAGCTCCACTATGAACTCCTGGGAATAAATCCGTGGTGGGACAGCTCCTGGACCTGGGGATTTTCCATCCTGTGCAGCTGCCAGGTGGTCAGCACAGGGACAGCAGGGGCAGAGGGGACAGCAGGGACAGCAGGATGCACTCCCTCTCCCCCCTGGAAAGCCCTCACGGAGCCGGCTTGGCTCTGCTCCAGTTCAGGACTGTGACCTTTCCTCTCCAAGGGACACTTGGGCAGCTTTGCAGTGCCCTCCAGGCCGGTGGTTTTGCTCCAAGGAGCTGTGAAGGTCACGGGGCTGCTCAGGTGCCACCCTGCTCCCTTCAACACTCCTGCCTCTGTCACCTGATCCCTCAGGGCTGCGGGGATGGGGCTGGGTTTCATCCTGCCTGATGAAAACAGCTGGGAGTGAAAGGTTTGTTCTGCTCTCCAAATCTCATCAAAGAACTGTATTGAGCTTTAAAAGAGAAAATTAGGAGGTTGTGAGACGATTTTGACGCTGAACTGGGCGGCTGCAGCAGTTCTGGAGAGGTCAGTCCTGGGAGGGAAGGTGAGTTTTAGATCTGGAGTGTGCAGATCTCACAGGGTAATTAATAGAAATTAATAACATTTATTGCTTGCTTTTGGAGAACCCACTTTCTCTGGCCACAAATGATAACAAGAGTCCTCTTTGCACAGCCCTTATCTACTCATATGACCAAAAAACAGATGGAAAAAGCAAGGAGAAAAGAGGGAAACAAAGGATGTGAAAGGATCCCGATCTCCCAATAACCCCAGGTGTTGATGTATTGTCCACCTGCTCCTCCTCAGGTGATTTGTAGGCACCAACAGTTGTTCAGCCCCAGTTTTCCCACAAAAATCTCTTTGGATAGAGCCTTCAGTTGTGTTTTTCCTTTCCTTTTTTCCCCCAGAGCAGGACAGCAGCCTGTAAGTCAGTCTCAGGCACACCAAGGAGGAAGCAGAAGGTCCGTGCCAGAGGGGGGAGTAAACAGGGGAAGTGTTCTGTGATGCTGAGAGCTGCCAGGTGCCAGGCCGAGCACTTTGGGCACACAGAGGTGTTATTCTCCATGTCACTTTAACAGCTGATGATTAAATCAGAAGGGAAAGAGGGCAGGCAAAGGGATTTTATTATTAAAAGGGATGAGAAGGAAAAATTGTGTGATCTCCTAGGACAGATCACACGCCCAGGGCTAAACTTGTCACAACAGAATCAGGTTGATTCATGAGGCCGTGTGCTGGGTGTAATTAGACCTTATTTTAAAATGAAAAAAATAAAAAAGAATGGGCTTAAGGTTGAGCCACACCAGAGCTCAATCTTGCCCAAATTAGGGAGGAAGAAACCCAGCTGAAGGGCCCTGAGTCGCAGAGCTCCTCGTGGCCAAACCGAGATTCCTCAGGATGGTTCAGGCAGAATGTTCTGGAAATGAAACACGCCCAGAGGCAGCTGTGTGCTCACAGAGCCACCAGAGCAGCCACCCCCAGCCCCACACCCCACGGTGGCTCCTGAGTGTCCCCATGGGAGCCGGGGATTTTGGGACTGCCCAGAACCTGGGCAGGGCTGGAAAAGAGGCCCCCTCCATCTGCTGAACAGCACAGGGCAGGAGGGAGCCAAGAGATGACTTAATTCCTGTGGAAACAGCCCGAGTTTTTGCAGAGAGGCTGAGCACCCTCCTGAGAGCAGGGCAGGGGGAGATGCTGGTGCTTGGCCCCGCTGGGAGCTCGGAGAGGGGCCGGGCTCATCCCTGTGCTCAGGGCTGCCAGGTCCTGCACTGCCTCATTTCCCATCCCTGCAAAACCCAGCCGTGCCTGAAAGGATCCAACCAAATCCCTTCTGGAGCAGGGAAACTTCAGCCTGAGCAGGGGATTGCTCCTACATATAAAAATAGGGGATAATGGGATTCACAAGCACGGCCTTGCAGCTGGAAGTGGAACCTCGTGAGTTGGGATCAGGAGTGGGAGGCAAATTCAGCTGGTGCTGCCTCTGTCCCAACCCCACACCTGCAGCATTTCTGGGCATTCCTGGGAATTCCTGAGCTGTCTCTATGAAACAGCAGAAGTTCAGCCCCTTCCACGCTGCCAAATCCATTTATTTGTCCCCCTCTCTCCTTTCCTGGGTTAAGAGGTGATTATTGATAAGGTTCTTCCTCCTCTGCCAGCTCCCCTTCACCCAAACCCCTCGGAGGGAGGATTCCAGCTGGGTGACTCCTGCCTGCAAAGCTCCTGCTGTTCCCAGCTCCATCTGGGAATGCAGTGCATGGAGGGCACAGGCTGGGGAGGGACCCAGACAGCCCGGGCTGCCAGAAGTGTTGGGAAACATCCTGATCCCTCTCCATGCTCCCAGCTGCCTGGCACAGCCTGGCCGTGATGGCACCATCCAGTGTCTGGAATCCTGTCGGTTAAAAATGTGCACATTGGAGATGATTTCTGTCCCCACAGAATCCTAAATTCCCTGTGTCTGGAAAAGCCCTCCCAGCCCAGCCAGTCCCAGCTGTGCCCATCCCCACCTTGTCCCCAGCCCAGAGCACTGAGTGCCACCTCCAGCCCTTCCTTGGACACCTCCAGGGATGGGCACTCCAAACCTCCCTGGGCAGCTCTTCCCAAGGCCTGAGCTCCCTTTCCATGGGGAAATTGCTCCTGGTGAAGAAATTCCTCCACATGAGTGAATTGCACCATGAAACATCAAACAGTTTTTGCCACCATTTTCTTCTGATAGAGAACCTGGTCCAAAAGTGTGTTTTGCCCAATTATTCCAGCTTTTCTCACCACTTGCCCTTCCACAGAGATTGGCTGTTGCCTGGCATGTTTGCCTGTGCTGGTGCCATGGTCACAGCCATGGCTGGGGCACATTTTTTGCACAGATATCATTGTCCCTCAGCCTGGTGATTTAGCAGGGGTGGCATCACTGCCCTGGGCAGAAGAGCCCTTCTCTGAACAGAAATTGCTGATAATCAATGGTCTGGTTGGCCCAGTGCCAGCTGATTCTGTAGGACCAGAATGGATAAAGCAGGAACAACCTGATGTTTGTGAGCCCACAGAGGGACAGACCTGAGAGAGAAGGGGGGGACCTCATTGCTCTGCACAACTCCCTGACAGGAGGGGCAGTGAGGGGGGGTCGGGCTCTGCTGCCGTGTCCCAAGGGAAAGGAGGAGAGGAAATGGCCTCAAATTGCACCAGGGGAGGCTCAGGTTGGAGATTGGGAACAATTTTTCCCTCCCAGAGTGGTGAGGCCTTGGAATGAGCTGCCCAGGGAGTGGTGGAGTCACTGTCTCTGGGAGTGTTCAGGAGGAGTCTGGATGTGGCCCTTGGGGACAGGGTTTGGGGTGATGCTGGTGCTGCTGGGGTGGCACTGGGTGATCCTAAAGGGCTCTCCTAACCTCAGTGATTCTGGAATTCTGTTATTTTGGGAAGATCCAGCTCTTTTTTAACTCTACCTTCAGGGCAGGTTGGATGAGTCAAAGCTCTCTGATGCTGTCCTGGGACAGGGATTTGCTGATCTCAGTCCATCAAACTCCTCCCTCCATCACCATTCCCTGCTGATGTCCTGCTCTGCCTGGATGGCCTTGTGGTCACTCCAATGACCATGTGGCCACACAAGCCCTGGAGTGACCACCAAGATGTCAGGGTGGAGGGGAACATCAATGGGAATGTGTGTGTGGGGAAAGAGAGGAGTCAGGAATGTGCACTGGGGGAAAAGCTGGACTGGGGGGCGACCACAGAGCCCCTCACACGCAGCTGCTGGGGCTGAGGCACCTTGGAACCACAAAATCCAAGGGGCCTTGGCCCAGCCACCTCTGCCTTGTGCCACATTGTGTTTTGGGAGGAGAGCAAAGATGTCCTGGGAGTTTGGTGTCAGGGACAAGATGAACGTGAACGTGATGGGGATTTGATCAGAGGGATGGAGCAGCTCTGCTGGAAGGAAAGGCTGCGAGAGCTGGGATTGTTCAGCCTGGAGAGGAGAAGCTCTGGGGTGAGCTCACTGTGGCCTTGCAGGGCCTGAAGGAGCCACAGGCAACATGGAGAGAGACAATTCCCAAGGGCTGGAGGGACAGGAGTCAGGGAATGGCTTCCCAGTGCCAGAGGGCAGGGCTGGATGGGATATTGGGAAGGAATTGTTCCCTGGGAGGGAGGGGAGGCCCTGGCACAGGGTGCCCAGAGCAGCTGTGGCTGCCCCTGGATCCCTGGCAGTGTCCAAGGCCAGGCTGGACACTGGGGCTGGGAGCAGCCTGGGACAGGGGAAGGTGTCCCTGCCATGGCAGGGGTGGCACTGGGTGGGCTTTAAGGTCCCTCCCAACCCAGGCCTGGGTGATTCCAGGATTACTCCAGGTGCCTGAGGGTGTTTTCAGTCCCTTTTCACCCCATAAATGACTGACCCCCAGCTCTCTGTCCCTGCTCAGACCTGCCTCTTTGCAATATCCATGTTCAAGCACCACAAGAAACACGGAACTGATTCCTGCTTTCTCCTCAGCATTGATCCTTAAATAGGAAAAGCACAAACCATAGAGCAGAAAGTCCATATCCATGGAAACATGGTGCTGCAGCTCCTACGAGTCAACAAACACACCAGGAATTATTGTGCTGTCATTCTTACCACTCCGTCACTTACTGGTGTTAAGAGACCCTTGGCTCCTCTGGTTGATTGTTATCTGTCATTCCTGGTTAAATAATGCTGGCAGGAGGATATCACTGCCTGAAATTTCATGTTCTCATTCCCAAAGCAACACCTACCACACGCTGCTGGATTAAGTGTTATTTGATGTTTAAAATTAGATGGATGGATAGATAAATAGATGGATATTTGTCTCTTTGTTCCCTCTAGGATATTTTGTCTTTTTTTTTTTTCCCTCCCAGTCATTTTTTAACTGGAGATACAAACGAGTTCTGTTGTTTTACTGTAACCCTGATAAAGCTTTTTTCACTCATTTTTTGTGTCAGGTTGGTCTTTCACTCAGAGGCGAAAGCAGCGTTTTGGAAATTAGAAACAAAACCAGCGTTTCAAAACTGAAAAGGCAGCAAGAATCTGGGTCTGGCAGAGCTGATTTCTGTGCAAAGATGCTTTTTTTTTTGCTGGTGGAACTGGTTTGAACACTGCTCCTGGGAATGGTGGATTTTCTGGTTATCTCAGAGCTCTGGGGGACAAATTTGGAGTGGGACTTTGGACAAGGGCATGGGACAGGACCAGGGGAATGGGTTTAAGGTGAAGGAGGGCAGGGACAGATGGGATATTGGGGAGAAATTCTTCCCTGGGAGGCCCTGGCAGAGAAAAGCTGTGGCTGCCCCTGGATCCCTGGCAGTGCCCAAGGCCAGGCTGGACACTGGGGCTGGGAGCAGCCTGGGACAGTGGAAGGTGTCCCTGCCATGGCAGGGGTGGCACTGGGTGGGCTTTGAGGTCCCTCCCAACCCAAACCAGTCTGGGTCTCCCCATGTGGAACAAACTCGGTTTATCCATCAGTCGATGGCAGCCAAAGAAGTGTTGGAAAACCCATCCCAAATCCTGGGGAGAAGGAATGAGAAGGAATGAGGAGGTCTGATCTCCTTAGCAGAGCCTGCAGGAGATTCCTGAGTGCCCCGAGTGGTCCTGCAAGTGCCACACAAAGGGCTCATAAACAAGGGAACCTTTATTGCAGCAAAGTTTCCACTGCAGCCAGTCCTCCCCTGGTCCATAAAAGGGCATAAATTGGCTCTTTCATTCCAGAAAAATAAAATGCCTTCCCACTTGATAGCACCAAGGCAGGAGCCAGCTTTGCTTTAAGGTGTTTACAGGATGAGGCACTCGGGGAAGGCAGGGGAGGAGGAGGAGGAGGAGGAGGAGCCCAGGCTGCCCTGGGTGCTGCCTCACCTGCCTGGCCTCACACACTCCCTTGTTTTCATTCCAAAAAAACCCAAACAAAACCACCTGCATGCTTTAAAACCACTGGCAAAGGAGCCACACTGAGAAATATGCCGGGTTTGTTGCAGCCTGACAAGAGGAGAGAAGGTCCTTAATTTTAAGACTTCCAAGGCTTTTTTTTCTCCCCTTCTTCTTCTTTTTGGTTTTTCACATGAGAAAATAACTCGGCATTCCAACGACATCACTTGGCAGGAGGGGAATCGGAGTGCTCCAATTGGGGGTTCAATAAATCAGGACAAGAATTGGCTCTGTCACTCCATAAACTCTTGGGCATTTGCTTTTCCTACCCTTCTGGAAGTGGCTGGCTGCTCTCTCAGGCACGCCGCTGGTGACGCAGCCACGGTTTCATCACGACACGCTCCACTGAAGGAAAAAAAGCAGGAGCACATTTGGATGGCACAAAGACAACTGGGTTTTTCACGGGCTTGGTCGCAGCCTGATGGAAATGGAAGAGTTTGTTCCACGTTTCCAGGATTCCCTCGCTTTTCTTTCGGTTTAGTTTTTAATTATTTGGAAAAATCCAAAGGCAATCCGACACCTCGCAGCGGGCGCTGCTGTGAACATGATCCCTCTGTGCTGGTGTGTGGAAAGAATGCACAACAAAGGAGCTGCAAAAGCTTTGTAAATATACATTGCCTGCTCTGGCAGAGAATATTCTGTCTGATTAGCTCCCTGCTCCTGCTGTAAACGATATTCCCCTTTCATTGAACAGTTCAAGCCCTCCTGAACCCAATTAAAAGCTTCTCAGGTGTGCCCAGCCAGCAAAATTTGGATGCTGCTGTGCCCGTGCATGGGGGCATCAGGAATTTCTGTCCTTAGAGCTCTTAAACCTGGGCATAATTCTGTGTCCATGGAGGGCCCGTGTGTTTTCCCAGCCTCAGAGGCTCTCGCTATATGAAAGCATCATTGTTTCTCCAAATGTTATGGCAAAAGCATGACTGGAATTGCAGCATTTCTAAATATTTTGCCTAATTAGTCTGTTGGGAAGAATTTGAACTCCACTTGTCCTGGATGTGACTGTGAAGTGTTGACTAAACCCCAAACATGTTCTCTGGCCAGCAGGGTCAGTATCCCCAGACAGCTGCAAATCCCAAGGGACACTTTTCAGGGATCCTTCCTTCCCAGCCTTTACATCTTGGTGGGGTTTTTGGACTCTGAAGCAGGCGAGACTCGAATTCCAAGCCCAGGGCTTCCTCCCCTGGCTTAGAAGCAAAACTGAAGGCATTTCCATAGCCAATAACCCAGGGAAGGATTTTATCCTGAAAATCCAGCTGTTCCCCTCTGCTGGTTCTGTCAGAGGAGCATCCCCTGATGTGTTATTCCTCATCCTATTCAACCCAAAATTCACTTTCTGTGGTAGAAGAAGCAGCTGCTTTCTACAGGAGAGAAGGGCTGGAGCAAGGGGAGATCAAAGGGTTTCATCACTGTGATGATCTTTAAGGTCCCCTCCAACCCAAGCCATTCCCCTCTTCCCAGAACTGTCCTGGTGAGCTGAGACAGGGATTTCTGCTCTGTGAGATCCTCAGAGAGCTCTGGGCACCAAAACCTTTGCCAGGTCCCCCTTTTGGGTGACTTTGGCTCCCTCTTCCACAGCACCCGGATCGTGCTCACCTGCAGGTGAAGTGCTGACATCAGTGGGCCACAAGTTGTTACCTTGTTCCAGAAAGGTGCAGAACCCCGGGATGGGTCAGGCTGGAAGGGCCCACAGCGGTTACCTGGGATCATCCCCAGAGCTCAGGGCACAGGACTGTGTCCAGGTGGCTCTGGAATATCCCCAGGAGGAGGATCCAGCCCCTCTCAGGGCTCTGTCCCAGCTCGGTCCCTGCCCAGGGCAGAAGCTGTGCCTCCTGAGCAGGGAATTGCTGGGCTCAGGCGCTGCCCGTGGCTCTGGGGCCATCGCTGGGCCCCCGGAGCAGAGCCTGGGCCCTGCTCGGAGCCTCCCTGCAGCCAGGGACCCCCAGGGACCCCCAGGGACACCCGGGGACACCCAGGGACCCCCAGGGACCCCCAGGGCTGAGGCCCCTCTCAGCTGGGGCTCCTCTCGAGGCTGAGCAGCCCCAGCTCCCTCAGCCTGTCCTGGGCACTCCGAGAGCCAAACTGCTGTAATCCACGCTGGGGGTGTTCACAATCCTGAGCACTGTGACGATGGATTGGTCACGCACAAATAAATAAATACCTCGGGAATGAGCGGGGGGGAAATCCAGAAAAATGAGCGCGAGGCATCAAAATTAGCGAGGAACTAAAACTGGGGAGAATTCCTCCTTAAGGGGGAAAACCAGCCAAGAAATGCTGCATTAGTGCAGCTTGTTAAATCAGCAACCTGTTGTGTCTGATCTTGTAAGGCTGGGAGCAGCTTTCCCCCTTCCCTGGGCTCCCCTGGGCCTGTTAACACAAGCCCTGCCATTCCTCGTCCAAGGAATTTCAAGGCATGAATTTCTCCTTCATTTTACTGTGGTCAGGGTTAATTGTCTGAAAAGAGGGTGCTGCAGGTAAAGCATCTTTTAGCCCCATCAGGTAATTTTATCCATGAAACGTCCCTGGGTTTCATGCTTGGAGCAGGAATTAACCACGAGCTCCCCGAGGTCTCCGGGAGGTGCCGCTTAACAAACGCAGGAGAATTTCTGCCTTCAGAACCTCTTCTCCCCGAGTCAATAAAGCTCTGAGCGGTCTCATTTCTGCACGTAGCTCATGTTTGTGGTCAATTATTCTTTGGTTATGTTCTCGTGTGCCCCAAGGCTCCTACCCAGGAGCTGCAACGTGCTCTTTTATTTCAGGAAGTTTCCAGAGAGGCTGCAGCAAATGGCCCGTGGCAACCCCTCCTGCTGATCTTTCACACGCTCCAGAACTTTGGGTTAAAGGGAGGACAAATCCTTTCCTCACGTTATTGATAAGTTCCTCCTTTCACTTCCCCAAATTTTATTCATAAAAACCAGAATTTGGCCATTCTGCACAGCTTTGTCACAGCTTGCTGTGGTCGGTGCCACCAGGTCTGTGTGAGTCTCATCCTCCATGGCAGGACTCACTGGTTGCTGCTCCTCGTGTTCTTCAGGATTCCCCAGCCTGGGATTGTCTTCCCAAGAGTGAACGGGGCTTTAGGATGCCTCATTTCTGAGGGGTCGTGTGGAGATAGAGGATGGAGGATGGAGGATGGAAAATGGACAATGTGATGGCAACGATTCATCCAGTGATTCCCAGACAGCTCAAACTCCATCACAAATCCTGGAGGGACAGGACCAGGGGGAATGGTTTTAGAGTGCCAGAGGGCAGGGCTGGATGGGATATTGGGAAGGAATTGTTCCCTGGGAGGGTGGGGAGGCCCTGGCACAGGGTGCCCAGAGCAGCTGTGGCTGCCCCTGGATCCCTGGCAGTGCCCAAGGCCAGGCTGGACACTGGGGCTTGGAGCAGCCTGGGACAGGGGAAGGTGTCCCTGCCATGGCAGGGGTGGGATGGGATGATCTTTAAGGTCCCTTCCATCCCAAACCATTCCATAGGTCTCTGAGATACCTGGGATTTTAATTTTGGACCAGAGGAATCCTCAGACCTGCCCGGCAGAAATCCAGGCTGCAGTGAACCCTGCTTGCAGGGCTGCAGAGTGGCTG
This sequence comes from Pachycephala philippinensis, assembly GCA_013397055.1. Classification (NCBI taxonomy): domain Eukaryota; kingdom Metazoa; phylum Chordata; class Aves; order Passeriformes; genus Pachycephala; species Pachycephala philippinensis. The sequence continues at coordinate 20,050 of VWZT01002576.1, read as the reverse complement.
CTGATCCTGAAACCTCTCACTTCCTTCTCACTTTTCTTCTTGGAAGTCACTGCAACCATCGATTGCCCTCCTCAGAGAAGTGGCACTTGGGGTCAGTGCTCAGGCCGATGCTGGCAGTGCTGGGTGACAGAGTGACAGGATGAGCCTGAAGGGCTTTTCCCACCCTGATCACTCTGAGATTGTGTCAGATAATTTGGCCACCGTGGTTTTGTCTCCTTGAGCTGTTTCTGTTTGATAGGCAAGGTGCCTGAAAGTGGCAAACTTCAGCAAATTTATATTTTCTGACCTGGTACCAGCCTGGCTGTGAGTTCAGCAGGGCTCTTCCAGCTCCCTGGATGTGCACCTGAGTTATGGAGCACCTGCCTGCAAGCAGGGAACAGGGAACACAAACAGACAGCAAGGGGAGGCATTGATTCATGTTAATTTGTAAAACTGAGGCTTTAACGAGTCTTTGATAGCAGTGACTCCTGGGACTGAGTCCATCTGGGATGATGAACTCATAAATAACATTTGGGGTCTAAATTAAGAGCTGGATTGTGGCGTTGGCTGCCCCCTGAGTAAGAGGGCAGGGCAGCACAGATGGTGGAGATGCTGAGTGAGAAGTGGTGACCCTCCTGCAGCCTCAGGGCCCAGCCAGGCTCTGCTCCTCCCTGCGAGATCCTGCTGGGAGCAGGCTGTGCCCTGAGGCAGCTCTTGGCACCTAAAACAGAGCCCGTGGGGCATTTCTGGTGTTGGATGTGTGTCCTGAGCAGGGCAGGGATTGTCCCTCTGTGCCGGGCACTGAGAGGCCCCTCCTTGAACCCTGTGCCCAGTTCTGGGTCCTGCAGGAGAGCCCTGGAGGGGCTGGAGCGTGTCCAGGGCAGGGAACGGAGCTGGGAAGGGGCTGGAGAATTCCTGAGGGAGCTGGGAAAGGGGCTCAGCCTGGAGCAAAGGAGGCTCAGGGGGGACCTTGTGGCTCTGCACAACTCCCTGACAGGAGGGGGCAGCCGGGGGGGTCGGGCTCTGCTCCCAGGGAACAGGGACAGGAGGAGAGGGAACGGCCTCAGGCTGGGCCAGGGGAGGCTCAGCTTGGACACCAGGAGCAATTTCCCCATGGAAAGGGAGGTCAGGCCTTGGAAAGAGCTGCCCAGGGAGGTTTGGAGCGCCCATCCCCGGAGGGGCAGTGCAGGCAGCTGAGTGTCCTCGCAGGGCACAGTTCCCCAAAGTGGGAATGAACACGAGGGAAGGAATGTGTGATGTGACCTTCCAGCCCGGAGCTCCGCTGCCATGGGGCTGGTGGGAGGCTTTAGCAAGGCTCCACTGTTCAGGGCTGTGGGTGTCTTTAGGAACGCTGGGGACAGGAGCCAGCGGGCCAGACAGGCACCAAAATCCACATTAACACTTCTCCAGCAGCAGGGAAAACACGGGAAGTGACAGCTCTGCAGAAGCTCTGTGTGGAAGCCGCGCTGGAAGTGGAGGGATTTGGGGCCACGGTGACATAACCCACGGCAGGGAGGGGCAGAGCTTGCAGGGGCTGTGCACAGCCCAGCCCTGGGTGTGCTTGAGCTCGGCTTAAAATAAAACTACAAATCGTCTGGCTTCTTATTGTGGGAGCAGGAGAAACAGAGGGAGCTCAGCAGCAGCCTGAGCGTGGCCTGAGCATACGAGGAGAGGATTCCTCCCTCTCCCCTCCCGGCCATTCCTCCCCTCCTGGCAGCTCCCAGGCCTGGGAGAGGAAGAGTTTGGGAACGCAGGGACAGCGTGCTCAGGGCTTGCTCTGCACCCTCATGGTGCTGGGGCTCCAGGACAGCTCCTGTGGGTGCAAATTCCTCGTGCTGGGGAAGAGAAGGGTGCTTTATTGACTGAAGGCCTTGATCCAAGCTTAGAATGCTGGAGTCTC
>VWZT01002573.1:39418-56190 GCA_013397055.1 Pachycephala philippinensis | reverse complement strand
CAACACTGGGCCTCGTCTGACTTGCTCTTCCGAGAGTTCATGGTCTCTGGAGAGTTCCGAGTGGGAAAGTACTTTGTTGCTGTCATTTTCATGGGACAGCTCTTCATCTGTCTTGTATTCCCACTGGAATGGCTCTTGGTTCACGTCGTGTTTCCACTTCGCCTCCTCCTCGTCCAAGTCCCACTCCACAGTCTGCGGCCCTGGCAGCTCTGCCCCCTCTGCTGCCCCCTCCCACTGCTCCCTGAGGGCTCCTGGCTGGGGAGCTGAGGGGCCTGGGGGGCAGCAGGGGCTGTGCGGGGCAGGGCTCTGGCTCTGAGCCCCCGCTGCCTTCCCCTGCTCAGCCAAGGCCAGAGAAGCTGCTGCCTTGGCCGAGTCCTGGGGAGCAGCGTCGGGGTCCTGCAGGAGCTGTGGGTACTTGGGGTTGACCCAGACGGTGTGGATGGTGATCTGTTCCACGTCCGCCTGCGACTCCTCTTCCTCGCTGTCATCTCCATCTGGGGACAACACTGGGCCTCTTGAAGGTCTGACTTCCCCTTCCGAGAGCTCTTGGTCAGTGGAGAGCTCACATTGGGAAAGCACTTTGTCAGTGTCATCTCTGTCTTGAGACAACTCTAGGCAAAGTCTGACTTCTCCTTCAGAGAGCTCTTGGTCCATGGAGAGCTCCCAGTGGGAAAGCACTTTGTCACTGTCATCTTCTTGGGACAGCTCTTCATCTGTCTTGTCTTCCCACCGGAATGGTTCTTGGCACACGCCATGTTTCCACTTCCCCTCCTCCATGGCCAAGTCCCACTCCACAGTCTGCGGCCCTGGCAGCTCTGCCCCCTCTGCTGCCCCCTCCCACTGCTTCCTGAGAGCTCCTGGCTGGGGAGCTGAGGGGCCTGGGGGGCAGCAGGGGCTGTGCGGGGCAGGGCTCTGGCTCTGAGCCCCTGCTGCCTTCCCCTGCTCAGCCAAGGCCGGAGAAGCTGCTGCCTTGGCCGAGTCCTGGGGAGCAGCGTCGGGGTCCTGCAGGAGCTGTGGGTACTTGGGGCTGACCCAGATGGTGTGGATGGTGATGCATTCCAAGTCCTCCTGTGACTCCTCTTGGTCACAGCTGTCCCCGCTTTGGGACAGTTCTGGGTCTTGTCTGGCTTCCCCTTCGGACAGCTCCTGGTGCGTGGAGTGTTCCCCTTGGGGAAGCACTTTGTTGCTGCCGTCTTCCTTTTGGGACAGCTCCTGGATTCCCATGTCTGGCCACTGGGACAGCTCTCGGGGTCTCTCCCATATGGAGAGATTCCTCCACTGGGGCAGTTCCTGGTCCAGGGAGGGTTCCTCCTCTCCCTCCTCCCTGGCCCAGTCCCACCCTACCCACTTAAGTGTTCGCTCCCACTCCTCTAGGATCTCTTCCAGCCACCACGCAGGGGAGAGGCCTGGGGGCCAGCAGGGGCTGTGCGGGGCAGGGCCCTGGCTCTGTGCCCCAGCTGTGGGGGAAGGAGTTGGCTGCCTTGGCACATCAGGGGCTACAAGGCCCTGGCCCCCAGGCAGCTGCCCTCCAGCCCCATCCCAGCTCCCTCCGGCCCCTCTCCCTCCAGGGATGGCTGTCACCTGGGGCCTTATGCACAGGCCCGGCTGCTCCGTGGCTGGGGGGGAGTTGGGGTTTGCCTCCTCCGTGAGCATCTCCATCCTGCTCTGCTGCAGAGGCTCTCAGGGGAGCTGCTTCCTCGTGAGACAGCAGCTCTCCTGGGACTGAGCACCCAACAGCTCTGTGTCCCTTAGATACCCCTCAGGCAGGGTAGGGCTCTGCTGTGTCACAAGAGCCTCTGGGCACCACAATGTCCCTCATCACCAAGGGCCCTGACACAACGTGCCTGGGTCACAAAGGGCCACCCCCGACATCCCTTCAACAGCCAAACACACTGGAACTGGCATGGAGCAGTCCTTGGACTTGGGCACTTGCAGCCCCTGATGTGCCCAGAGCCCTGTGAGGCTTTGGACACGGTCCCACACCACAGCCCGAGCCCCACCCTGCAGAGCCCTGGCTTTGGTGGGTGGGCTATTTGGGGCACGAGCCACTGGCCAGATGGATGCAGCCAGAGGGTTGTGGGCAGTGGCTCCGTTGGAAATGATACAACTTCTAAAATGTTTGAGTCACTTTTGTCATGGGTTTGTTTGCCAAGGTAGGAGGGGAATTGAAGGTTTTCTTCCAAAGACTCTTTTCATTACCAAGGCTTTGAATTTTGCTGGCTTAAGCCTCATGGACTTCAATCAACAAAAAGCAGATTCCTAGACTCTGAAATTTAGCATCTACAGGTTGGGAACAGACAGAAGATATAGAGGATATAAATGGACTTCAGCAGACCTGACCCCCTGGTGCGGTTGGAGACACCTGGTACGGGAAAAGATTGATAAGAGAACCAAAGAATGTAGACCAAATTGGCATTGAAGGTGAAGGGATCAATAACCAATAGGAGATCGAAGACTAAGAATTGTGTAATTTAGAACCAGTGAACAAGAACTTCTTTGGGTTTTTTATATACAAATATTTTAAAAGTCTGGTAAAGTACCATTTGGAATGGAATGATTTCCACTGAACAACCTGTGTGTGTGTGAATGTGAAATTATTCCATTGCTAGAATAACATCCTGGCCAGAATAACGTGATGCCTGATTCTCTATCACTTAAAAGATGTTGGAGAACTTCCGCTTTTCCTGCCGTTTTGGTGACAGCTCCATGTCCAGCAGCAGATCGGGGATGAGGGGTGTCCTTCAGGGCTCTGCCTTGGCCCTAGGGCTCTTTAGTGGCTTCCCCAATGACACAGAGAGTGGATTGAGCTCAGCACCTTTGCAGGGGATGGCACGCTGAGCAGGGCAAGGGCACCACAGAAGGAGGGGGCCACAGGGACCCGGACAAACTTGACAAGTGGGACCGCGAAAACCTCAACAGTTTGAACAAGGCCAAGGGCCAGGTCCTGCACCTAGCTCGGGGCAATCCCCGAGTTCCGGATTCATCGAGGTCGGAAGAGACCTTCAAATGCCTCAGTTTAGCCCCGCCTCCGCGCCGCTCCCAGCACTTCCAGAAGCAGCACTTGTTTGGGCCTCGGCGCTCTGCCGTTCCCGTCCCCACTTCCAGCAGGGCTGGCCCGAGGGGAGCGCCCGCAGCCTTTGCCTCTGCCCCACAGCCCCTCTGGGCCCGCTGTCCGCCCGCCGTGCACGGGCTCCGCTGGGGCATGTCCTTGCAGCCTCAAGGGCCGGAGAGAGCCCAGGGCCAAAGTCTCTGCCCTGCAGGCACCACTTGTTCGGGGCTGAGCAACAGCTGGAGCCCAGCACCTGCTTGTAGCAGCGGGGGCGAGCCCGGCGCTGGACGCAAAAGGGGGCTCGGGGCTGAGGGCGACGGCGTCGAGGCGCTTCCCACTGTGTTCCGTCGCCCGCGTGGCCCCCCGGGGACAGAGCCTGGGGCCGGGCACTGTCCCTGCTGTCACAAGGGCGCTGCCGAGCGCTCCCCGCCCGCCGGGGCCGGGCTCGGTCCCTGGTGCCACAAGGGCGCTGCGGAGATCTCCATGCCCACCGGGACTGGACTCGGTCCCTGGTGCCACAAGGGCGCTGCCGAGAGCTCCCCGCCCGCCGGGACTGGCCTCGGTCCCTGGTGCCACAAGGGCGCTGCGGAGAGTTCCATGCCCACCGGGGCTGGACTCGGTCCCTGGTTCCACAACGACGCTGCGGAGAGCTCCCCGCCCGCCGGGGCCGGGCTGGGGCTGAGGGGCGGCCACCGCCCGCTCCGGCCCCTTGTCCCTGCCCCCATATCGAGCAGCGCCACCCAGAGCCGGTTGTGCAGGACGACGGCCACACTGATGGGTTTTGAACATCTGATTGGGCTTTACAACTTCTCTGAGCAACCTGCTCCTGTTCTTGGTCCCCCTCCCAGTGAAAAGCTGCTTTTCCTCCTTAGAGGGAGCCTCCTGTGTTTCAGTTTGTGCCTGTTGTGTCTTGTTCTGTCTCTTGGGCACCAGTGCAGCAACTGCAGAGAGCATTATTTTGTTCAGCCACAGCAAGGGAGAACGCTCAGCGAGGGTCAGGAAAAATAGACTGTGTTAGACACTGGAGTCAGCTGTTGTCAGTGTGGCCAGAGCATCGGGTTTACTCTCAGTTGGGGCACTGTAGTCTTCCGCAATGCTTCTTAACTTCTTCCAGTTTTGAATAACAATAAACTGCGATTTTAAGATAGAAAGAGCTACTTGCTAAGGGAAATAATACTGGATCTTTGCCATTTCTGAAAATTTAAGTGGTTAGAAGGTCAACCAGATAGACTTGAATTTTAAAAGCAATCCTTAAAAATAAGTGAAAAGTTTAACAACAACAACAACAACAAAATCTATTAACTTTGTGTATCATATGGTTAAAGTAAGCAGGAAATGTTACCAGTCATGTCTTCTCAATTCAGCTTTTAATGTAAATGCATACCTTTTACCAGATCCTATTTTATTGGCCAGAACTGAAGCCATGAGGTTGTAGGAAGCCCAACTGCTGAGAAGCCAGGGGTGAAGGGCCAGCAGGATGGTGCTGGATTCACAGGTGGTGACTATCTTCTGCTTGACATCACTCTCTCCCCCTCCCCTCACTTTCCTATTTTTATCTCTCTACCTCACATTTTGTTGTTAAATAAAATGTGTATTATTGACTCGCATGTGGTTTTGTTTGCACCTTAATTTAAGCAGAGGCCTCTCTCACTAATCGGATCTTAACAGGGGTATGAAGAATCCACGTTGCAGGGCTTTTATCAACGTGCTCAGGGAACAGGCCACCCACCACAGGGGTCAGTGTTCGTAGCACACCCGAGTCTGTCTCAGTCTATGAACCAATGAAAGCTACATTTGCAATAAAATTTTGAGACCCTGCTGAAATACGTACCTTGGCTCAACGAATTCCTCCTGTGCTTAGCTGTGCCACAGTGAATGGCTTCAGGCTCCCAGAAGGAGACATGCAATCCTCCTCATAAATGTTTCATCATTTTGGCCCCCAGTAGCTGAAGTTAATAATACGAGTATTAAGGGTTTTGAATACAAGTGCTTTAAGTAAAAACTCAAACAAATGCCTGTTAGCTGCCTGCATCTGAGGGGACTGAAGACTGTAACCCAGTGTTACCCAAATAGCTGAGACACACTCCTAGGGGCTGCAGGTATGACAACAAATACCAGAGAATACATCCAGATTTGGTTTTGAATCTGGCAACAAGAAAACAATTTTAGAAGCTTCCTGTGGATTTAATAGGATCTTTATTCAAAGAAAATGTCTTTCCTGAAAGAAAGGTGAAATAAATTAAAGTCAGGATAATTTGCAGTATAATCAGCTAAATGTCAGTAGGCAACAGGTATTTAACAAGCACTATGTGACTCTCAGATAGCTGATTCTTTGTTCTGAAAATGGACAGAAGAGAATGAATAATCCCAGGTAAGTATGTTAAGAAGCCTGAAGAAATCTCTTGGGGAAAAAAAGAAATGTAGCAACAAATTAGAAAAAAAGATCAAAGAAGGGAACAGTCAGACGTGCTCAGTTGCTGTGAGCTGGAGTTTCTCATTCATCTCCTGTGGATCATGAAATGTGAGGAATTTTTGATAGAGGAAGTGAAAACTGTCAAACACAAATGTTGGAAGCTAGGTCCTAAATGCACTTAAAATATTTACACAAGATGTGAGGCTAATAAAGTTTGTGAAGTCTTAATTTTTAGGCCTGTTTAAAACATGTAGATCTCCAACTTGGACTTGTTATGCAAGTTTGCAAAATTGTCAAAAAAGCAGAAATATTTCCAGTTTAATTGCCACTATTTCAAGAACTCAGTTTTCTAATTCAAATATTAAAGGTGAAGAAAAACCCCTTAGCAAATGTTTTATATTTTACCTGGTGCAAAACTGAGGTTCAAAAAGGCTTCTGGGAGCTTAACTCTCATTGAATTTGTTGATGTCTGGGCTCCAAAACACCCCTTGTGTGTCATCTTCTACAAAACATGCTGCCAAAATATGTAAGAAACGCAAGATGCTTTTAATAGTTCGGGTAAAAAAATCCTTTACTCCCAGTGCCTTAATTCTCCTGGACATAAAGCTTACAATGTGACTTACTATTGAAAATAATAATACATTTCAAAGTTTCTCTGGCAACGGTCTACCGTTCCCCAAATTAAGGACCATGCTGTATAAGAGAGGTGCTCTGTTAATTTTTCCATTTCGAGCAAAGTAAGATATTATGAAGGTATATTCATTTGGACTTGTCTGTGCTTCACAAAGTCCTCATTGGCCCATGTTACTTTCTCTGTATTGAAAATCATAATTATTTTTCAACAACTTTCTCCTGTAAAAGAAAGAAAATACAATATTAAAGAGTCTCTGTGCAGTTCGTAGTTGGATTTATGCATTTATAATAAGAGGCTCTGGGTCTGTCCACACAGGCCTTTGCTGACCTACCCAAACACCTTGTACACTGCCCAGTGCAGCAAATCCTCTGTGAGCAGGTACTGAGTGGGGAGGAAATTTATTATACGTGTTAGAAATTGTGCAGTCTTGCCTCAGGGTACAGATTTGAGGAAAGGTCACGTAAACATAAACGGTGTTCATTGTCTTGGTAGATTTTGGAGCATTACAATGAGAATATGCCTTTGTTGTTAAGACCCTAACCAAATACATTCTTCAAAATTTCCATTTTCAAGTATCAGCAGTCTCATGTTTGACAAGATGATGTCCAACTTACATCTCTTTATATGTGGTGAAAGTAAATTTTTGTGGTCTTGTACCTGGTTCAAAAGGAAAGCAAATATAAGATTTATAATGGGATTCTCTTCATCTCAGATGTGTCTTTATTGAGTGGCTTTGAGAAAGGACCTGAGTGAGGATGAAAGGATTAGTTCATGCATATGACCTCCTGTCTCCCATCTACATCTTGTCTGCATGACTGCAGAGATAAAAATGCTTTATCCTCTAAAACCAAGAGGAATTCCAAAATTAAAAGCTTTACTCTCAAGTTTTCCAGTATTTTTTATTTGATACTTTCCCTTCACCTTGTCCATCAAAGTTCTCAAATTTAGTCAGTCATTTTTCCATTCATTAATATCTTCATTGCTATTGTATTAACCATTACAGAAACACAGTAACTTAGCTAAACTCCTTTGTTGAATTCCATGGGCCTGCTGTGATATAAAAATACAGAGAAATCACAATTGTTACATAGTCCACCTTTTACACAACACCAGAATTATACTGGTGATCAAATAGAATAGTATATTCAGCAAAATTAGTATCAAAAGAGACAGAGGCAACTTCACTTGTCCTGCTGGCCAAATAAAGCAGACAAATTTCAGTGTCAGTTTTAAACTGTCTTCTTCATGCCTGCCTGTCAGCTTGTCCCCAGCATTCTATGAAGAAAACCTCTAATTTGTTCTAAAATTATACTCAATAAACATCCAAGTTACTGAGATAGAGTGCCTAAATGCATAAAGATCATTAGCATCATTCAATGAGCCTCTCTTGCTCCAGCCATGGTGCCTTGTTGGACAAAATAAATCATAGTTCAGGCACTGTGAGGGTTATGTCAGTTCATTTTTCCAGTAGGGGCCATTATTGCCCATTTATCCATATCTGTGATAAGTCTTTTCAGAACTAGAGTTATCTCTTCTTTTGGAGTCTTAAGGAACCATCATAAAGCCATCTGGCCTTGGACCAGCTCTTGGGCCCTGAACAGCCTTTTCTACTTCAGTGCATACGAGCAATTCCTCTCGAGTCTCAGCCTCACCCGTGACATGTTTGGGAAATGTTAACTCTGCCTTGCAATTTTGTAGTAATGTTTTTCAATCTCTTTATTGAGATAAATACAAGTTGGAACAGAACGCTTGGGGTGTTTTTTTAGTATCTCTTGGGTCCCTATCTGCTGTTCCTGCTGATCTTTGTGCTGACAGATGGCCTGCTTCTCAGTTCCTTTTCAAAGATGCAATGTCAGTGTTAGAGTGGCTGTATACCTTTCCTTCTCAGAACTCATTTTCAGGAGTTTCATCTAGAACCTGTTTTCCTCTGTTAAGCCTAAATAATCTTAATTTCTGCATTAGTTAATCTCATACCTATGTAATATTCCCTCTGTATTCATGGATACTGTTTATCCTAATGAGTTTTGACTGTAGGTATATCTGAACAGAGGCATCATCCTGACCTGCAAATACCATCCAGATTACCTAACCTGTGGAGTTTGCTTTTACTAAGAAAGAAACAAACATCAAAATCATAGTCTCTCTTCAGTCTTGACTCTTTCTGGCATTCCTTCTTTGCTCTTCAGCCCATCCTCCTGGTTCTTCATAACAAGCTTACAACTTCTTTTTGCCTGCAAGAACCAGCAAAATCCACGTAATTTTTTTTTACCTTCTGCCTTATCAAGGAAATAGATTTAATCCCATATTTTTCCACTCATGCCGCAGGTCCTTTGAACGTGATGCTTCTTTCTTTCAGTCAAAGGCAGCACTTTCCACTTCTGCTGGAATCCTTGTTGGATTCAAACTGCAACCATTTACCACTTATTTATGCAAAACTTATTGACATAACAATAATTTCAATTATTTTATTCATCTCACACTTGCCTTGTACAGTGCATTTGCAATGTGCTCCCAAAATACACTTGGATTTTCTGTGAGAACAATAATAGATTGCAGTGTAAAATTCCATATCTTAAATGCCCTTTTAATGTGATTCCTGGTAATACTATTATTTCAAGGCACATATTTTAAAGTTTTCAGTCACGGTTCTCTGATTTCTTCCTTTATCAGCATGGAGTAGATAAACTGAAAACAGCAAAATTACTCTGTAACAACATAAATTCAGGAGAAATAATAATTAGTCTTTGACTAATGGCAGGAAATAAAAAGATACCATTGAATTGTGTTCATTCTACATTCATGAAGTAACAAACAATATTAAGATTATTAGGCACAAAAATTAGCACTGTGTCTTGCAAACACATTTTGCCCTGTTCTGTGCAACTTTCTGTGTCCCTGTCCACCTTGTTCTGTGTTGTCTGGTCCAGCATTACCCCTGCATGCTCACCTCTGCCCCCTCCCCACCTCACTTCCATGGAGATGTAAAGGCTTTGTATCTGTTCTGCACTTTAAATCCCACCACAGGTCACACTGGCTGAATCGTGATGGTACAAAGCCACACGCTGAAAATAACCCGAGAAATGCTCAGCAAAACAAACATCATATATTAATATTAAACCCAGACATATTTGATAAACTGTGAATGTGGGAAACATTTGTGCTTCATTTCTAGAGCACTGGTTCCATTAACATAGATATTGAACTTTAAAAAACAGATTCTGAAAACAACCTGCAGCAATACTACCAGAAAATTAAGTAGTATGTTACATGTGTACACTGAGATAATAGTTAAAAAAACCCCAAAACCTTAATAATTTTTTCTGATGGAAGAGGTTGTCATTGTTTATTTTCTTTTCAAAATTGGCTCCTACACAAGAGACATGATTTTAAATGCTTTTATCAGGCCTTCTGAATTAATAGAAATGTGTACTACCTAACATAATTTGTATTTTTTCACTTATCTGCCTTGCTATTAATTCTTGATTATGGTGGCAAACTAAGGATTTACTGGCTGCACTGGAATTTTAGAGCACCATTAAATCATAATATATGTTACACAAGTTATTTGCAACATCCAGTACAAAAATAAAAAAAAAGGTTTCCTGAATCTTGAAGAAGATGGCATGTAAATTAATGTTTTGCTCCCTTTGAAGGTGTAGGGTAAATATTCCTGCGAGCATAATATTGAAATGTTAGCACTAAATGGTAGCATGTGTCAAAGAACTGTACCCTGCACACTTCTCACTTTTCCTTCTCATCCTGTCCAGCTGCTTCTTTTCTTCCCTATGCATTTCGTTATGATTTTCTTGACTCCAGGATTCACTTCCAATCCAAAAAAACCCCTGCCACATTTACAGTAAAATGCTGAAGCAAAATTCAAGTCAATCCTTCTCTTTTCAGTCCACAGGAGTAATTGGCTAGAAGCGCCTTATGTCAGCATGAGCACTTTGGACACTCTCCTCTATTAATTCCCAATCTCCCTGATGTAGGTCAATGGTATCAGTGCTGCCCTTTAGCCAATATTAGCAGAAACTGTCCTTACTTCTGTTTCACATTTGCTGCTTAGTTGTTTGCTAATCATTTCTTCTCTCCCTGTTGGGCACAAGTCTATTTTTTCTATCTTCATAAAAGTTTTTAGTAGAGGGCTACATAAGGAATGGACAGAGCATATGTTCTGAACATGGTTTAGGATTTAAGGAGTGCAAATGACATGGATAAAGTACATTTATGCTGGGCAAAACATAATACAAAGAACACATTTTGCAATAGTCTGGTATTATTAGTGATGACATTAAGCTCCCCTTAGGGAAAATAAAAATTATTTAGGATGGTGCCATGTCTCTGCAACAATCTGTTTAGGCCAACAGAAGTGAAATACTGCTGGACTTCTATTGGAGGACAAATCCATTCTTTCAGGGGATAGATAATTTTCACTGAGTTATAGGGAATGAAGCTTCATTCCAGAACGTATTGTAGGAAAATAAAATATAGGAGACGCCATACAATGAGCTTGCATACTGATGATGAGAGATATCATCATGTTGATAGGAATGATAGAAAAAAAGCAACAGAAGTCAAAAAACAGCCAGTAATTTCTGTAGGGATAATAAAGCTAAAGAACTTACAAAAAGTGATGGGTTTGTTCTATGAAAAGAAAATGTGGTCTATTTATAAAAATTCAGAAATAAATTCTGAGTTGCCAAAATTCGCTGCATGGAATCTTCATCCTGAAATTGTACTAAAGGAAAATTGGAAGAGGAATTGCCTCTGAAATTTAAAAAAGGTGGCAGAGAGGAAAGGAAGAGAGACAGAAAAAGACAGTCATGGAGAGAGGAAATGTGAAAGAGGAAGGGAAAAATATACAAAGACAATTATGAAATATAAAATGAAAAAAAACTTTAAAAAAGATATTTTAACCTTTCTGGACATTTCAGAAAGAGTGAGACTGGATAGTTTTAAATATAAAATTCTGATTCATTTTTGCAGTTCTCCAGGGAAACTGTTCTGATACTATGGTCTTACATTCAAAGGACAACTGTCAAGAGAAGCTCGTTACTTTTAGTATGAGCAGACATATATTGTGTAGATCTGAGAAGTTAATTTTGTACAAAACCAGCATCTCATTGTACTGCATGAGCAATAGGGCTTTTCATGGGATTGCATTATTAAAATAACCCATTTCCTATAAGAGTAGTGACCTTTTTTTTTTGTCTGCTAGCTAGCTAGCAAATTTTCTCAGCTATCCAGTCATCCATTTTGACTCCCATAAATTCCCTGTTGGCAGTGACTAAGATCCCACCACTGTTAATGTTTTTGTTACTTAGATCCCTTTTCCTCACAGTTGTGTGAATTCTCTTTATTACTGGTGGTCTGACTGGGAGCTGTGTGGCCCAAGAGCTGCTGCTGTTGCTCAGGACTGACTTTATGCTCATTTTAGTAATATTACTTCACTTTCAGCTTAGAGAGTATCGCTATTCAACTAAAGACTATAATGCCCTCATCTTAGGAATTATGATTTCTATGGAAGGATTTGGAGTAGACAGAGGGAGCGTTAGAGAGCCGTGAGCTGTTGTGCTGAGATGCTGATCCCTCAGAGCAGCCAGCTGCACAGCTCCAGGCACTTGGCTCCCAGGAACTGCACTGGCTGCTCAGCAGCACTGCCTCGCTCACACCCTTAATGCTACTAAACTGGTAAGGGGTGAGTAAAAGTATTGGATGAGAAAAAATTGTGAGAGTGAAGTGAGAATGGCCTTTACAGTGGTCACATTACTCTGTGCTGAGAAGTAAGGTGTTTATTGTGGCCCAGCAGTACCACTGAGCCACCTGGAAGTCAATCATCTTCCCCACAGAATTCCTGCAGAGGCTGAAGTTGAAAAATAGGAAAAACCAAAGATTAACAAAATGCATTTTGCAACTAGTGCTATAAGGCAGTGTAAGAATTGTTTCTGTGCCCAATGCAATGAAATGGTTGACCAGAAGTTGCTCTTGTAGCCAGTCACAAGCCAAGCCAAGCCTCTTCTCAGAAGCTCAAATCCAACCTTCCAGGAAGTAAGAATGAAAACAATGGTGCCATATTCCCTAAATTTTTAAGATCTCTAGAACCCAACCTGGGTTTCTGGTAGATATGCACATTTCTTTCCCTACATATACTTCCCAAATAGGACCAAGAATGTTATGAAAGAGTGTTCTTAGCATTTTTCCTAAGACCAGAGCTAGTAAGTGCTAGAAATCTCATGTGAAAAATCTGTCTCTGAAAGCTTTCCAGCTCATTCCTCCAGATTCAAATGACTTGGAAGTCTTCACATAGTCGTCTAAGCTTTCAGCTGTTTATCCAAAGCAAACAGAAATTATGAAAATTCTGAAGTTGCCCGTTTCCACTCGCATGATACATGCACATGTGACTAATCCTTGCCCCATTTAGCATCACCCTGGTCAATTCCCACAAGAAATTTTATTCTTGACATGGTTTAGGAGCATTTAATCTGATCTGACAATGTTCAGTCCACTTCCCAGGTCCTCAAATGATTTATTTTGATTTGCTTTAGTAATGTGTCCACTGCTTTTTGATTAAGACATCAGTATTGTATGTGACCTACATACTTCCTCTTCCTTTTGCACTTCAAGATCTGGTTTTCCACAGACCATCTGAGAGTCCTATCTATCTTAAACAGATCAAGTACTATAGTAGTTGTTCCTGGCAGTTTCTGTTAGAAGAAACATTTGGGATTTAGTGCACTGTAATGGCTGGGGTTTTTTTAATTACTTCAGTGACTTATACACTGAAAAATTAGATGTAATTCAGCACGCTAATAATTTTCCAATGATACTTGCATTTGGATTTTAGCAGACTAAAGAGTGTTAAGTAAAAATAGGTGTTGAATTCAAAATGTTAATTCTGATGGTGAAGATCTATGAACTAAGGATTGTTTTTATAATCAATTTTCTGCTTTGAAATCTTTAAAGCTTATCATGTACAATTCATGGAAAGCCTGAACCAGACACTTGGTTCCACCCAAGTTAGCAATGTTACTGATCTTGCAGTACAGGCATCCCTCTCTGATGCTAATCTCAGTAGACATAAATCCTTAATGGCAAAAGCCCAGTTGGTGTGATATGATGTATATCCTTTAACCTTTGCAATAAAGACATAACTGAAGCATTACAATCTCACGAAACATTTGTAATAGAGCAGAGTTAATAATTTAATCTATTAGTGCATGACTACAGAATTTAATATTTTTTAAACAATGCAGCTATCTGAGAGCTCATGTTCTCACTGAGATCTGCTCTTCAGTGCATGGGCAAACAGCAATGTACTACACCAGGAATGAACTTGTTGTTGTCCAATTTAATTAGAACTAAAGCTGGTCAACAACTCTGTTGGCACACAAAGAATAAAAATTAACATTACTGAACCTTCCAAGCCCTTTGTGGCCTTCTGTGCACTCCATAATTTAAACACATACACATACACAGCTTTTTTGCCCTTGTGGGTGTGGTGCTGATTAAAAGAGGTAAACTCAAGAGCCAAATCCATTGAGCTTGGCTTTAACTTTTTAATGTGTTGCAGAAGGCCATAGATCATTTCTACTGAACAGGATTAAAGAGGTTAATCTGTGCCAGCAGTCGATGACAGGCTCGTTAGGAGAAAAATCCAATGATGCTAACCCTTCAAAAAGTGGCTTATTAACTGCATTGATGACTGACTTCTCATTAAAGATTACTATTACTGTCTTTCCTAGCATTTCCCCTTTGACCTGAGTAGTTAGTGAGTTTTTAGAACTTCCACGGTTTTTCCCACAAAGAGAAGAAAGAGATCCTATATATTTCATCCATTGAATAGTATATATATTAAAAAAATGCAAATAATCTCCTGATTCCCTCAACAAATAAAAAAATAATTAAAAAGTCATGAAGAAGTGCATTAGCTCACTGTCTCTCTACTGAAGTCACTGCCTTTTCAGCTTGCTCTTCCTCCCTCTACACATGACCTCCAACCAACTACATTAACTTTTATGAAAGCACTCTTAAAATAATATACCAGACCAGAATTTCCTGAATGGGTCCACACTGCAAATACTTAATTCTCCCTGAGAATACCTTAGCTTGATGCATGGGACATACCCAGCCTTGGCACGTAGGCTATGACCAGTGTTTGCCTGGGAAGGCTTCACAGGTACCCACTAAAGAGTCATATAAACCCATTCTCCCACCAGCTCATAGAAAAAGTATATTTCTTTCCCTTAATTAGCATTTCGAAGGTTCACTTACTTATTGTTTCTAAGGGTGATGAGTGTAAAGAAAGGAACATAGATCAGACTGAGGAAGTCTTCATCAGCAGGGAACACTTCTCATTTTGTTTTCAGTGTTGGACTGCTTTGCAATAAGTGGCTGGCCCAGCAGGCAGGCATGCTGTGCATCTGTGCAGAAGAGGACAGGTCCCTGCTCTTCCCAGGACCTTGGTGTAGGGACACCCTCATCTCCCTGTGTTGTGCCCTAGACCCCAGACTTGACAGAACTGACCAGCACTCAAGGGTATAACCAGAAGCAAATTGAGCAAAACTTTCAGATCGGTGTGGTCATGGGGAAAAGCCATTCCCCAAACACCAAGTCAGGGGATCAAAAACATAAAAATTTCCATGTACTTTATGCCTATCACATGTCAGTGACTTTTATTTTGGTCTGGTTCTAAACGTCTTTAGACTGGAGAAGATTCCAGGGAGACCTTATAGCAGTCTTGCAGTACTAAGAGGGGGCCTAGAATAGCCTGTTGCCTGGTCCTAAGAAAGACAGAGACAAATTATTTAGCAGGGCCTGTTGCAATAGGGTTAGGGTTGCAACTAAAAGAAGGTAGGTTTAGACTAGATATAAGGAAAGAGTTTTTTGCAATAAGGGTGGTTGAAGATGTCCCTGCTCATTGCAGTGGGGTTGGACTAGACAAGCTTTAAAAGTTCCTTCCAACCCAAAATATTCTATGATTCTGTGATCTTTGTTGTCTTTTTTTAACGCAAACCTTCCCCAACACCTCAGGGCTTTGCACTGACACTTCAGCCACCCAAGCCACCCAAATGAGGCTCATTTTTAAAGTTTTCTGAAACCAGTTCAGAAACTACCAGGCCTTGGCTGGCCAGGCCCTGATGTAAAAGCTCTCTGCAAGCCAGGCAACATCCAAGATGTTTTTCAGCTGGAGACTTAAAGAGAAGTTCTCCAAACTAACAGCATATTCAGAGCAATACACTTGGCTCTAAACAAATCAAAGTCCCACAAAATGATTTGGTTTGGCACCTTAAAAAAATAAGGAACCTAAACCAACCTTAATGAAACTATGCAGAAACAAAATACTCCCAATATTAATTATGACCCCCTCACTGACCAAGGGCCCTTAGTGACAGCTGCTACTTCTCTGTGCCAACTTCTCACTGTCTGGGTGTGTCAGGACAGCTCCTGTGCTGAGGGCTGCACTGGAGGGACAGAAAAGTCTCCTTCTCACAGAAGTTTCTGCATGTACAGACAAACATCCCCATAACCTTCCATGGCCAAGCTTACAACTCACACATTTTCCCAGTTTTCATTCTCCAAAAGTATGTATTACTGAGACATGAATGGAGAAGAACTAAGGGACACATGGGAATTCATGGCAAGGGGGATGAGTTCAGAATGATTTTGCGTCTACAAGAGAAGTTCAATACTTCTTTTAAATTATGGAAAGGGAGAACAGACTAGGAGAGAGCAATGGGTCCCTGCAGTGGTGAGGGCTGGCCAGGCTGGTCTGCTGCAGAAATGCTTCACTGACAGCTCATCCCAGGAAGGACAGAAAAGTGGCAGTGAATGCCCTTGTTTAATAGCACGTTTTGTCAGGACTGTTTTCTGGAGGCAATTATGGGCCAATCTGTCTGAAGGCTGATCTGCATTGGCATTAGAGGATGGAAAGAAAAACATTTTCAGCTGAGACCAGAGCCAAATCTCTCCTCTTCTGCCACTGCTTTGAAAGACACCTGCCAGCCTGAGTACCAACAAGTGAAATATGCACCAAAAGCCAGGACAGCCCCATGCTGGAGGTCAGAGCAGCAGCATAATCAGGAATTTGTGAGGTGATGCATGGTTTTGCAGAACATTCAGAAAGAGAAAAATAAATCTGATCTACTAAATAAATTGCAGTTCCAAAATATTTTCTCAGCCCTAAAATTTACTCTGTCTGAAACAGTGCCTACAGACAACCAATTCACTCAAGTAGCACAAATGTGCTGGACACACCATGGGCTTTACGGAATATTTTTCAGTGTTTATGTTGGTTCAATACAAAAGTGCATAGCCTTAGAAATAGTTGATTGAACTGCATTGCCACTGCACTTTCTAGAGACCCTTTTTCCCATTTTACTGCTGTATTGGGTTCAGTTCGTTTCCCGGCCAATGCACCAATTAATGTGGTGGTTTAGTTTGCATCTTTTACTTTTTTGTGAGATAAGAATTAGAAGAAGGGCAAAGCAGGCTCAAAACTTTAAGGAATACAAAGAAGTTTATTACTAACAGAATTAAAGGTAATAAGAAGAATGATAATGATAAAAATTAAAACAAACCCTCCCTTTCCCTCCAGCACCTCCCCCTAATAATCTCCCAACTTGCACAAAGGATAACACATGATTTCAGGTCAGAATTGCAGTTCTCAAGTCTCTTTC
>VWZT01002573.1:0-38286 GCA_013397055.1 Pachycephala philippinensis | reverse complement strand
GTTTGTTTTTCTGGTACATTTTCTTCTTTAGAGGGAACTGTAAAAAGAGGAAAAATTGGATCTGAGATTTCCACAGACCTTCTAAGGTCATGTTGATGATACTTATTCAATCACCATCATTGCCAGCGTGTTCAGAAAAAAGGTTAAGGTAGGTGAGAAAAAACCCCAGTCAGTCTCTCTGCTGTAGGATGATTAAAACCCCCATGAAATAGATGAGATTACAGAAGTGGAATGAAAATGAATGAATGAACATGTAGTAACAACACACAGGTTATTTAAAAGAGCATTTATGGCAGACAATGCCAACATCACCAGTTTCCTAAAACTGTCCACAGCATTTAGTTTACTTATATATAGAAATAGACAATGCTTTATTCCTCACTGTTAGATTTCAACTCTCCAAGGCTTCGTACTGTTTTCAAACATGCCATAATGCATCTGCTCCATGTCTCTTGCAGAAAAGCTGTGCTCCATGACATGCAGTTTAAACAGTGAATTTTTTTTTAGCTGATATTTCACAGTCAGCTGTGGCCAAAGGGCAGTTCTGATCTTGTCTGAACTCTTAAGCAGGCAGAAAAATGCCTTTTTTTTTTCTCACCAGTATTGTGTGGCATTCTTCCCTCTCAGCTTGCTTAAGCTTCACTCAGAGAATCACAAATTACTAAGCTCCACTGCTGCTTTCCAGTTTGAGGCACTCATGCTGTAGTTTGCCCTTCCTCTTCATGTTAGAGGTCTAGCCCTGCACTCATGGCCAGAAGAAAGACAATGAAACCTTGCAGTTGAATACTCAGAGCTGGGAAAATTGGAGCAAACTGGTGTTAAGTTTGAAATTTGAAAATAGTTCAGTAGTTGAAATTTCAGGTTGAACTGAATAGCATCTCATAAATATTCATGGACCTGGACAGAATGAAAAGGAAAGTAAAAGGTTAACATGAAGACATTACCTCTAAGAAAAGCAACGTGTGTCATGGAGGCCCGTTTTATTAAATAGTTTCCACAGAGTCTAAGTTCTCTTTTCATACCCTATAATAGGTGTCTTTTCATATATCTAAAAATGACCACAGGAATCAGAGAAAGCACTTATTCCCAGCAAAAGCAAACTTCTGAGGGAAGATAAATGACTTGCACAACAGGAATTTGTGGACTTTCTAGAGACCATCATACTGACCTTACGCTACCTCTTTTCTCTCTGGCCTACGATTGCCATCCTTGTGTAATTATCAGAGATATTTTAAGTTATGCTAGAATTTTTTAAAGCTATTGTGTTGATAACAGAAAAAGTGTTCTTCTTCAAGCTTAGCAAATGAAGCACTGGGTAATAGTACAAAGAACTTTTTACCACTAGGTCATCATTAACTTGATCTGGTCAAAAACATAATGACAGAAAAATGTTGACATCCAATTAACAGTGCATCATGGCCTATATGTTGCAAGTATCTGGTTTTAGCCCAGATCCTTCTCACAAGATGAGAAACAATCAATTTAATTGGACACTCGGTTTGCCAGTCTTGATAATCTTTAGCACATAATCTTTTATTTTGATTGCAAGCGCTTTAGGAGAGACACTGTTTATTACTGTGCTTGAAAAATTCTGCACCATCATCCTGGTGAGTATTGTGTCTGTGACAGACTAGGAATAACTTACTGTGCTATACTTATAATTGGAGACAAACAAAAGAGCTGGTTTTAACAACTATCAAACTGTTGCCTTTGAAGAAGCATATGATGTGTAACTGTTATACCTAAATTATTAAATACTCACACTAAGTGCAGAGGTTCATCTTTTGGTTCACACAGATTCTGAGTTTGCCTGTCTCCTGTTATCATGTAGAAAAATCTTTTGGAAGCAAACAAGTCTGTCTCTAACAGAGTGTGAAGAAGGAAGTAAAAATGCCGATCTCCAAGCCTTAGAGGTCTACCAGTATTTTTGTACTAATGGGAGATAATGCAAAACTTTGAGTAGATTCTTACAGCATTTCAGGCACATGAATGTCCGTGGGGCAGAAGATTGGTGGCTCACAGTGACTGATGCCCATAAGCACTAACCAAACTGCATACATGACCAAATGCTTAATTCAACATGACTATATTAAGTAGGTATCAGAAATTAGAGAAACTGAAAAATTATCTACAGCATTGTCCTAGGTTACAGTGTAAGATGTAACCAACAGTATGTATTCTATTATCATCTTCCCAAGCTGTTAAATCACGTGGGGCAATGTTTGTTACCTCCTGCCATGACTCATCCCTGATAACTTAATGGGCAATCAAGGACCCACCGCATGACTCACAGATAACTCGCTCCGGACTATCTCCTGTTAATGGGCCCATCAATGCCTTGCCTCACGACTCACCATCCCATTGTGAGAGGCTCTGCCCAGGGGAAGGAACTGAGCATCCTCATCTGTATATATACTTGGAGGTTTGGAACAGCAGAGAGAACCCTTATCTACAGGACTCCCCGAGGACGAGAGCTNTATATAGTAAAGAACTGTTATTCCTATTCCTCATATCTTTGCCTGAAAAGCCCCCTTAATTTTAAATTTATAGTCGTTTGGAGGGAAGGGGGTTGCATTTTCCATTCTAAGGGGAGGAGCTCCTGCCTTCCTTAGCAGACACCTGTCTTTCAAACCGAGACAAGCATGCATGGGGAATTTTCTCAGATAACATTTGTTTTCATCTCCGCAGTAACATACCTTATTAACTCATCATCTGAGGTACACTTAGGTTTGCTGGGCACAAGAGGGCTAATAAAACTAAATGTTCTAAGCCTTTTTTGACCTATGAAAAGAAATTTTTTCTCTAATCAGAAGATATGATGAAATAAAACCACATCTGATAAACATTAAGATAAACATGGCTTTGTTTTTATGGCTCTCACAATGAGCTAGAGAATGAGGGGACTAATCAGACTTTGGGGACTATATGAATTTGACAGTGACTGAGAGAGAAATGGAGGGGGAAAAAAGGAGGGGATTAAAAAAGTAGTGACTGAATAACAGTGAGTCAGGGGAAAGAAGCAACCCTTTCAACATCAATTCATGACTGCAGGGGTCTTTAATTTTGGAAGGTGAGTAACAACTAGGTGAAGGAAAGAAGTCAAAGCAGTGGCGAGGTGAGAAGGGCAGGGCTACCTACTGCAAACACACAGTGAACAGGGTTAGAGAGAAGAGTGATTAACTTTGCTGGCAGGCACAGGAGCCAGGACTGCAGGATTCTTCAAACTCTTTTACTTTTTGAAATCCATCTTTTGATGATAGTGCCAGTAATTAAGGTCACCACACTAGGGCATTTAGTGTTTGCCGTGAGGAAAATCATCCTGAATTTGACAAATAGCATTTGTGTTTGTCTTAACTCCTCATCAAACAGGACCTAGAATTTTTACTCAGCTGCAGGAACAATTTTTCTTGCCTCTCTGAAAACTCAGAAGAGCAGATACTCTCACAAGATTTCCAACATATATTTGCCTTCAGAAATATCAGGAGAGACTATTTCCAAAGACTCCATTTTAGTGCTGCAGGTTTAACTTCAGTAAGAAGAAAGTATAAATATGAGATGGAGGATATGATTACAAAAACCCCCATGGTTTTTATAGGCTTACTAATTTAAATACAGTGCGACAATACATGGTTTGGAATAGAGTTTTCACTGCCCAGCCTAAAACATGAGTAAAGAAAACTTCTATCTGCTACAAAATACTTATTAGATATACCTTAAATGGCATCTGTGTACACAATGCTATTTCTAATGCAACTGTCTTTCTTTCTGCTAAATTACTGTTTTGACATACAAGAGATAGGAGAGGAAGATGGCACCAGAGAACAAATGAAATGTTATTCATGGAAAATAACATACAACACCCTCAGTCTCTCTTAAGATGGAAACTCTTGAGTTTAATAGGTGGAGCATCTTCAACTTGTTAAAGCCATTTTGTGAGGGTGATTCCCTGTTTTCTTTCTAATCATCTCTTCTCCCAGCACCTCCATCAGCAGCAGAGCTGGTTCACAGCTCAGCAGCTCTATGTAAAGCACAATTGGCTCCCCAGAAGCCCACTGGAAATAGGGGTCAGCCTGGGCTCTTAAGAGGAATATCTCTTGAAAAGAAAATTGCATCAAATGATTTATTGGCAGTATTCATGTTAAAAGCCAGGGGAACAAAAATCGTTTTAAGTAAGAACAGGCTCCAGACTACAGATTCAACTGGATCCATACTCACAGCTTCAGCTTCAATGTGTGATTTTGCTAAGCACACGGAGGATCTCCAAAAGACGTCTCTTAGCAGGACATGCAGGGTACATTTTTAAAGCTGATTCTACAAAGGAAAGCACAGCTCCTGGGAGGGAACAGATTTTGCAACCACAGAAGTACTTTCTCTATCTTTAATGAAAAAGAGGAAAAGAATGTAGGACATTAGCTTTGCATTAAATACAACTTTTAAAAATATTTCTTTCTATGAACAGTAACAGCAATTAAGCATCACTATAGCCTCACTTGAACTCACTGTTCATATATCCTACTTTTCAGTGCTTTAGGAGATTTCTTTTCCCTCACTCTCTTGACAACACAGAGGCTAATGAAGTTTTAGTCCATGACCTAGGTTCCTGGATACTACCTGCTGATGACAGATATTGTCAGCTAGGTGTGTATTTCTATCCAGCAGAATATTTTAATAAACAAGATGTTTCAGTTTAAGAATATTTATAGAAAAGCTGAAACTTATCATATGAAACACTTCATAAACAGGATTGTTGTGAGGATGAAGAGATGAAAAGTTGTGTATGAGTATTTGTTACTGAAGGGGAATCTTCAATAGATGGGTTTACTCACTATGTTAAAGTTGTGGTATGAGGACATGACAAAGAAGGAGGGGCAAAAGGATTTTTAGTTAAATGGTGAGAACCAGCTGAAAATGATGATATCCTTTGAATAGGATTGGAAGAAGTCCACAGATTCTTGGGTTGATTAAACAGTGCTCTCATCTCTGTTGATTATCATTCCTATGAGAATTTTCCCATTTTCCGAATAAATCCATCCCAGATCTTTCAGATCTGTTTTCTAACTGTGGGCTGTAGAGCTAACTGCTCCAACTGCTTGGGTAGAGCTTTGCTGAAGCCCTGACCTTGTCCTGCTCTGCACTGCCCAGTGCTGGTTTCCACCACATCCACTCAGCTGGAGATCCTCTGCTTGTTCCAGCTCTCCTAGGAAATAAGATGTAGACACTTACTCAACACCGCTTTTTATCCTATGCTTTCTGCCACCTTCTTATCACCCATTCTTTCTTCCCTCCCTCCTTTCACTTTTTCATCTGGGATTTTTTGAACACAAAGAAAAACTCGTATATGCAACAAAATACCAGATGTAACCAGAGCAGCCAAAAGGTTGGAGAGTCGATATAATAAAATTTTGGCCAATAAAAACTCATTGCTGCAGTTTTGAACTACCTGTACAGACTTTATTGCTCTGTTTAGAGTCTGTGGGAGGTATTTGACAAGCAAGTGTGCTTAGACAGTTATTCCCTCCTTTTTTTCCCGTTCCTCTGAAAGTGGCTTAAATAGGTTTCTCAAAACAGCCCTGGTGTCAGGCACCCACTCACCATTTATCTTCCCAAGCCATTAATCACAATCATGTGCAATTTAAAGCAGTTCCTGCTCTTTTTCCCTGAAATGAAAGAGTCACTCTTTTCATGAATATTATTGGTCATAAATCACAGTGATTTCCAGCCATGCCATCAATTATAAACACAGCTAATTGAAGTGCCAATAGAGCTGCCTCTCTTCAGTGAGGCTCCTGCCATGAATTTCACTGGCCATCAATCACTGTATCATCAAAGAAGAGAATCCCCTTCACTCCCCTCTGCTGACCTGAAGCTGAGCCACCAGTATTGGCATTCTGAAGTTACCAGGCTATGTGATACCATAAATACACATCTAAACAGTTAACCAAGGAAAATGCTGCCTCTCTCTGTGCCTATATTGCTTTCAAATCTCAGATCAGGTTGTCAGATCTTTGCATTAGACTGCATCATCAGGGAAATCAGCAGAGCTTGCTCTCCAGCCTTAAGGTTTCATGCCAAGTCAATATTCTCCACACTTTTTACAGGGGAGAGACAGAGATGCCGCTGTCTAAAATGTGATTCTGTTTTCTCTTCTCGGACACACAAAAAGTGCTGCCTCCAAGCTGTTTGTGAGTGCTGTTGGGATGTATGCTGCTGCACAAATGATAAGTGGTAGCCAAAATCTATCACTTTTGTTTCTCAGTGATAGCATTCATGGGAAATAGATCTTGTGCTGGACTGTGAGCAAGGAAAAGGAAGACTGGGAATTTGAATCGTTCCTTGGAAAAGAACAAGGAAATGGATTGCCTCTGCTGCCTGTAACTTTAAACACAAAGCAACGTGAGAGCACAAAATTCAGTAATTCTTCTGGATGTTGTGTAAGAGAAACCACAGTAAAAAAAATAGAGGGCTGAATTTGTTTCCTCTTTGATGGTGAAGTATCAATCTACAAGTGACAGAGGAAATCTGCACTAATGTGAATGAATTCATCAACTCTTACAACACCCACTTGTCACCCACACAAATGCATTAATTGCAATGCAACCGATTTTACTTTCATAAATTTTGTTGATACACAATCAGCCTGTCATTTTCAGAACCAAGACTACCAGATAATGCCACTTCCTACCCAGTTCGCAGCTTATGTAGCTACAGTCACTTTCATCGTTTTCAGCTGTGAACTTCAGCCAAATGTGAACGATCCCTTCACCTATTTCAGGTGCCATTGATTGGTCCAGACAGAACCTGCAATCACCATCTCTCTTAACCACCAAACCATGACTTTCACTCTTCACCTCTGGTTTTCACTGACCAAGAGTTCTTCCTCATGACTTCCTGATATTACCGTTGATTCCTTCAACTACTCCAGTTCTCTTCATCATTCTTTCAATAGCTTGGAAATCTGAGGCTTGTCCCTCATCCATCTAGGGCATCTAGTCCTCACAGGCACCAAGAGAACTGCAAGACACCTGTGGTGTATCTTTAATGCCAGGTCTGCACAGTGAGATGTGGCATGAGTGGCCTGGCAAAGCCGGGCACCCTGGTGTCTGAAGGATGCTCAGAGATGCACCTGCTCAAGAGCCATCCCACGAGGGACTCCATTGAGGCAGACAACAGTAATTACAGATTTCAACAAAGCTGGAGTAGCTGGTTTATGCAGGCAGCTGCAGAGCTGTCCGCAGCCTGCTGGTTTTGTCCTGTTTTTAAGAGGCCTCCCTATGAATCCTTCCTTCCCCTTCAAAGCTCACCCAAACATGGTTTACTTCTGGTCCTTAGTGTTCTACTGCTTAAACCTGGACTTGTCTGGTCTACTAGTCTTCATAGCAGCCCAGTCACTCACAAACTTTAGTCTGAGTGCTGACCCTGTCAACTAACTGAGTGAGTGGTCTCACCTGAGTTAACCACAACAGTCAGCAACTAACAAAATTCTAACTCTCCCTACTGCAGTAAACCCTCCAGAGCACCATCAGAGAACACTGCCCTCCATACTAGCAGTACCTCATCCTTTTTGGTTGGCATTAGTACAGGAAGGGAACTGGGAAGAGATTTGACAAAAATATTTTTGGAGACGTTTTCTTGGGCAAATGGGAGTAATTATCTTATGTGAACTCAAAAGATGATCAGGTAAGAACTACAAGTCAACTGCACATGCGTGTGAGAAGCACTCTGTACTAACAGGACCAAAAATGCCGACATTTCCAGTAAGCCAGACATTAGCAAGCTGAGCAGAGCGAGTTATGACTGTCCATTATGAACAAAAGAACCCTCTGGTCAGCTAAACCCTTTTCCAGTACCTAATTTGACCATTCTCTATACCTTCCAAAGTGATTGAGACAGTAAATTGTTCACTTTCCCCAGAGAAGTTCATGGCAGGTACTGTAACTATATCAGAATACAGATTCAGAAATGACAATTCATGTGACCTTTTCCTCCATTTGCCTCGTGAATAAATATCCATTAGTTTAACAATAATGCAGATGATCACAGGCTATTGCCTGTTTCCAATTCCCCTGAAGCATTAAGCTTACTGGAAAAAAATATTGTGAATATTTTAATATAAGAGATATGAAAAAAAGAAATCATTATTAGTCTAGGGATAATCTAAGTCCCATACCTGAAATATTTTGCATTTTGCAAAAGAAAGAACTCTTGACTCAGTCTCAACAAAGGGTGAATGACCTTATACTTAATTTCAAATAGATAAAGTCCGTCAAGATTAGAATAAGATTATTGAATGTCTCCTTTCTTTTTCCTTGAATTGATATAGTACATCCCATGACACAAAATCAATAGTGTCTAAAGAATGTAGACTGAACAGTCTCCAAGAACATAAGAGCAAGAGGAATTATGAATGCGTCACACAGAACTCCCAGTACACGCAATTTAGAGGTAAAAGACAATGTGCTTTGGTGCAGAGGTCATCACCAGGCAGAACCCAGTGGATTACACTCCTCTGGTGGGGAAAGCTGCAAGATATTGGACTATGAAAACTTCACTGAGAGCCTGGGAAGGAGAAGCACTGAGACCTCTCCTCCCACTGACACGGTTATTGCTATCATATAGAGTGCCTGTCCCCTTACGTCTCATCTTCAGTAATCCCAAAAACTAACTCTATCTCTCCACTATCCACCTGCTGCAAGGTTTTAACACATGAAAGTTAATAATAAATGGGAGACAATGGCCACTCATTTGGAAGTAAAGAACTCTTTGTCCAATCTGCTTGAGTTTACACAGGAAATTATTAATGATTACTGAGAATATATAGATTTTTATAAATTATAAACATACCCAGATAATCTCCTTTGTAGAAGTGCAATGGAAGGATACATAGCTTTGAGTATGATATACTAAAATCTTGTCCTGCATCTATTTTTGATAATACCAAGTTAAATATCTCCCACCCCTTTGTTCAGGTGATGTACCTGTTTTTTTTTCTGATGGATGCAGATAAGTGGTTTCCACATTTGGAAACTACAAGCTGCAATTTCTCTTCTGTTGCTTTCTGTTTCTTTTCTTCTTTGTACACATGTGCATTTTATTTCCTTTGATCATCAAATGATTTTAGAAAAAGATTACACTGTCAGAGCTGATTTAAGGTGGGGAAGGGTGTTTTAATACTTAAAAAAAAATGGTCTGTATAATATTCAGTCTGATCACTCCTCAGTAGGTGTGCCATAACAAAATATCTACCCTTATAAAGAAATCCTCTGTCTCCAGCTGAGTCCTGGGCCCTTCTGGGTTTCTGATGATGCCAGACTGTGATTAAGCCTTGGATTAGTATTTATTTTTTCACTTGTTATTACTCTCTCCTATTCCCTTTGGCTTAGTTCACCTACCCAGGAAACCCTGAACCATCAAAGACATTTCCTTGCATCCCACTAACCAGGCTGGTCTCATTACATGGCTTTAAGCTTTTCCAAGATCAGAGCTTCTGGTTACACATTTGAATCAGGAGAGGCCCTTTTGTAGGTAAGGCAGCCTGCACAACAGGCTGTGATCCTGGCCTGCAGCCCCTCACAGCACTGTGAGGAGGATAAATAACAGTGGTGAGAGTCACAGCAGAACAGATACCTTCCGACTGAAAAAGACAAACCTAAACAAAGACAAAACACACAGAAGACTGCATTCCTTGCTGATGATTTGAATGATTTAGCAGCTGGTTTCCCCTTACAGCAAGAAATGGCATACAACAGATAAGAAGCTGTAAAAAAAAAACCTTCACTGACTATATGCACCACTGGAGCTTGTTGCAGATGTACATTTTTAGAAAATTATGTCCTTAGCATTCCCATTTTTGCTGGTGTTTGTAAAATGAGTATTGTGTCCTAATTTATTTTTAATGAGCAACTTACCCCTCACTGCCAGCCATTCTTTGAATGAAATGTTGCTTCTCCATGAGTATTTCTGCATAAATATTTTATAACTGATCTAAACAAAAAATCACCTTATAACTACTTGAGGTTAAACTGCTGAAAAAGTGCAACGATTCCATTCCACTTTCACATTTATTCCTGTTATTTTGTAAGGAAATCTTGTTGAAGCAAACTCTCAATTTTACTCCAGTTTGCACTAAATGACAAGAGAATAAGTTCGTTTTCAACATGAATAGGAATGAAACACAAATCTGTTACTGATACAGGGCACCTGTGCTATAATTTAAATTACGGAGTAATGGCTGCACACCCATTTAAACCTGGTATAAAAAAAACCAAACAGCTTTCTACACCGTATAGACTCTGTAGTCCCTGAGTCCCTTTGAAATCAGGATGTGCTAAAACAACAAACACATATAGAATATTTGTATTTATAGTGCAAGAGAAATTACCAGCACAGAAAATGATAAAGAATCCATTTTAGGATCAAACTGAATGTTGCATCAACACACTGTGGAAAAAAAATCAATTTTGTGTCAATAACATGTATTTGTATTTTGTTTAAAACAAATATTTGAAAAGTAGGCCATTTACCATCTGAAATCTTGTTATATCAACACAAAGGAAGAAAAAGAAAATTATGAAGATGCAGAGGTGTTTAGGGAATACACCTGTGAGGACCCTATTCCTCATTTATTTATCTTTATGTTTGAGAAAGTCCAAATAAAATGATTTCCATAAAATTAATAAGAGAATAGGGACTTCTAAAAAAGTTTCATTACAGAATGTAAATAAACTCTGGAAGCACAAGCATACAAACTGTCATCAGTATAAAAGCATGAAAGAAAAAAGAGAATTGCTTCTAATCACAACTAACGCCAGTTGAGGAAGTCTGTTGCCACTGCTGAATGCGATCCTTTTTCTTCATTTACCATCAGAATAAAAATCCCATCACTAATGTATTTAATCAGTTTTGCCACAATGAGTAAATGCCTCAAGGGTCTGTGTAGCAATTCCTTTTCACAGGAAAGATTTACTGGAAGTTTGATTAAATGGAACTGAAATATATTTGTTTTGCTCTAAACTATAGGATGAGAGCACCATCCTCTTCAGAAGCCAGGAGAATCCGGGCCTCAGCCCCTGTAGACAAGGTCAACTGCATCTGGTGATAAATAATTATAACAAACTCAGGGTACTTTGGCAAATTTGCAAAAGCAAAGATCTGCTTGATGTAAGAAATCCACTTATGAGGAAAAGTCAGTAAAGATCATAATGAGTTCACTGTCTTGAGGAATACAAATCTCTCTAATCGGAGCAGAAAGCCTCACTGGCATGATGAAGGCTTCCAGTGTAGTTTGGAGTGCTACATAATATTATGCAGACACACAAACACTGAAATGAAGCAGCTTTTCTTCGCTGTCTGCCTTGTTAATGAGCATGTTCCTCCATCTTAAGTAATAACTACAGCCTCTGCCAGGTCTTGGGTGACCTGGGTCTGGGTTCAGCGTGTCTTCCCTGAAATTCTAAAGCATCTGTCAAGGGAAATGGAAAATAATGTCCCATCTTTAGAAAAAGGGCCGAACTGAGTAGGCGGGCAATGAGTTACTGCATCCTTCCAACTAATGAGTAACATAGGCTTAACCAGGCAGGAGAGGAGCTTTGCTCCTTAAAGAGAGATAAATCCCCGACAGGAAAACCAGTGTCCTCCCCCAGACTAAATGGATAAGAATTAATCCCCTTTCCTTGTTACAGGAAAGTATATTTGCTGTGCGTCAGCCCAAGCACATTTCACCCTGAAGCTGTATTGCCTCTCTGCCAATACCAGCTTGGGCTTCTGGGCACGGAGGCCTCACTGGATTTAAACTGGGATTGACCACACTTAAACTGAAAGTATTTACTCTGCTTACTCCTTCTGACAACTCCCTTTCTTGCTAGGTGTCCTCATCCCAATTGCTGCTGCTGGTTCCTCACGTGAGGCCCTTTCCACAAGTTATTTCTGCTCCTTTATTTATCCCTGTTACCCACTTACTGCTCATGCTGCTGTGCTGTGATACTGGCTTTTCAAGGCAAGTGCAGCAATCCACAGATGCTTTTGCCATGTGAACTCTCCTTCTTTGTCATCTTCACGAGGAGTTGGCAAGCATTAGATGAACTGTTTAGCCCAGGCCCTCCAGGTATAGTTGGGTTTATTCAGTGTTTTGCCACAGCAAGAATAGTTCATCCAAATTTATAACTTATTTTTAAAGCACAATAGTTCTGTGTGAAATGAAAATGAAAACTCTTTTGGTGAGTTAATTTATGTTAATTTTCTCCATACTCCTTTACCCCAATGACATATCCCTCGCATGTGAACGGCCTCTCTGTGGGACTTTTCTAGGGTTCTTTTTAATACTGACTTAAAAACATACATGTACAATTTCAAAAATTAATGTTAAAATGCAGTCTTATAAATAGCAGCGTTAGCACAGCAAAACACAGGGTAACCTGGGGTTCAGGAGTTGCAATGTGTGGCCAGTGGGGAAAACAATGAGACCCTCACAAAACAGCTTTCCCAAAGCAAAATTGCTTGAAGCTACACTCTCACTCCATGCTCTGTACCTGAGTGTTTCAGAAATAGCCCTGAACCCATGGCACCACTAAGCAATTACAGCCATAAAGTACTTTCCAAACAACTTTCCAGGCGCATGTGAGACCTGAACATGCTTTGAATTTATCTCCAGACCTTCACGCATACTTTGGAAACATTTTGGAGAAGAGGTGTGCAGCAGTGGGTCTTTTCCATAAATAATCTCTTGGACCTTGTGGATTTACGGAATCTTAATACTCATTAAATTACTTTCATGTGTAGCTGCAAGGATTTAGGGGCAGACACTAACAGAAGCACCACTGGCATGGGTGAAGCTGTCTGGGCTTCAGAGTAGCTGCAAACTCCAGAACTCACTGAGCAGCGTTAGCACAAATCTAGATGTTAACAGACTTGAAAGATAAGGCTCATTTGCTGCCCCTTCAGGCTCCCAGAGTTTCTCGTTGGTGAGGAGGAGACTGTGAAATGAGGCTTGCACTTCTGACGAAAATATATCCATAGGCTGCTGCACTGAGGAGGGCAGAAATTAACTCAACAGCTGTAGAGCTGTTTAGAACTTTAGGTGCTGGAACAGCTTATGATGCTACTGGCACTCAAATGGAGGTATTCACACAGCAGTTCCAAAGCACCTGCCCCGTTCTGTGTGCATGAGCTCCTGCTCTGGATGGCTCAGAGATGCCAGTGTCCCTCCAGTCACTGCAGAGACTGGTCTGGGTACTGCTCTAGCTGCAGTTACACCAAGGAGCTCTCAGGTTCAGGTCTTAGTCTTCACTCCTGATCAACCACACCACTGCACGCTCTGGCTTCATTTTGGCACACCAGCTGGCCCTCCAGAACAGGCCATAGGTATTTGAATCCACGTCCAATTGCAATGTTGTTGCACTTGTACTGTGCCAGTGTCCAGCTTGTTGCCCCGAGGGACCTGAGCAGGTTACTAAGCTAAACAAAGCCTTCACACCTACCCTCAGAACCAAGATGCTGAGCTCTGTCCCACCCTTGCCATCCTACCCCAAGCCACACCTGACACGCTGAAAGCAGCCCTTTCATTCCATAAACTACTCACTGTATCATATGTATAGAGCAGAGTTAATGAAATATATATGACAAACACTCTGCTGTGCAGTGCACGTATCTGAAATACTCTGCAAACTGCTCTTTTGTATGGCCAGATCCCTTCCCAGCCCCACCAGTAACATGTTGCCTCTCACACAGCAGAAAAACCAGCTTCTCCTTGCTAGAATGAAATGACAAAAGGTTTCTACTCTTCTCCATTAATCTAATCAGTGAGCTGGTAATTTGGGCATATTTCAGAACAATGTCATTTTTTCCAGAGTCCTGAACAACCAGAAATAGCTGATTTGTCATCTGTTTCCAAACAATGTTTTGGGAACTCATTTTACAAAATATAGTTTCAGTCCATTTTTTATTTTAGCCTGGTTAAGCCATGATTTGAAACAGATCTAATAAAGGTAGTAAGTTTGATTAATATTTTTGGGGTACTGAGTTTTTTTCTTTTCTCTTTTTCAGAAGTCCTTAATGCTTCAGTTTGCTTCTGAACAGTTGTTGTGCCCAACTGTATTTCTCTTTCATTCAGGCTTTGTAATAAATATAAAGGTGGTGTAGTCATCACAAGGAAAATCACTAAACAGCATAAGGAAGGCTTTGAGGAATACCTAATCCAGAGGACCAGTAGAAGCCTCTTAGTTAAGTGTTTGTGTTCCCAGGATTTGAGAGGTCATTTCTCTGGCTTGCAATCAACTCATATGCTGCGAAGAAGTTTGGAAGAAAGGAGAGGAAGGGACTTGAGTGGGGCACTGTGGGTAATCCCCTTCATTCTGCTGTTTTACAAGTGTTTGGTCATCTTGAATGTGATCCATCTACTGGCTGCCTGCACCCCGTGTCAAAAATCTGTTAGCTGAGAGCAAGCCATGATCATGAGCTTACTACCCTGAAACTACTGCCCAAATGAATCATCGAATATTTTAGGTTGGAAAAGACCTCTAAGATCATCAAGTCCAGCCATCAACCCAGCACCACTGTGTTCACCACTAAACCGTGTCCCTAAATGCCACATCCACACATCTTTTGAACACCTGCGGGGATGGTGACTCCACCACTTCCCTGGGCAGCCTGTTCCAAAGCCTGACCACCCCTTCAGTGAAGACATTTTTCCTAATGTCCAATCTAAACCTCCCCTGGCACAACTTGAGGCCATTTTCTCTTGTTTTCTCTCTTGTTACCCAGGGGGAGGGACCAACTCCCACCTTGCTACACTCTTCTGTCAGGGAGTTGGAGAGAATAAGGACCTTCCTTATTCTTCCTTCTGGAGCCTCCTCTTCTCCAGACTGAACACCCCCAGCTCCCTCAGCTGCTCTTCATCAGACCTGTGCTCCAGACCCTTCCCCAGCTCCATTTCCCTTCTCTGGACATGCTCCAGCCTCTTGATGTCTTTCTTGTAGTGACAGGCCCCAAAACTGAACACAGGATTTGAGGTGAGGCCTCACCAGTGCCCAGTACAGGGGACAATCACTGCCCTGGTATGTGGTGCCTGACTGATCAACTCAGGTTGGTGCCAAGAGCAGTAGTGGCTTGCCTTAAATTCATACGCATTACCGATGTAAAAGAATTTTAAAGGCTATTTAAATACAGAATATTTAATCACTGAGTATGTGAAAGTTATCTGAAGCTTAATGTGAATCTCAAAATCTTTTTCCTACTTATCTTATACTTTCTTAATCTTCAAAATTTCGTCAAACCTGAAAGTATGCTTTGAGTGCTGGAAGTTGGCACAGAAAAGTGGTACAGGCAGTTTTGCTGTAAGGCGGTTCTGAAATGTAGTGCAATATATTTAAAGGAAAAAAAATCCTCGCCAGAGACTGTCTACCCCTCCTTTTCAATTGTAGCCATGCCATCGAGCAGAGAAAGAATAAAAGGCACTCTACTCCTATCTCAAGGAGCTCCACTGCACAAGGCACAAAAAAAAAAACCATTAAAAAAAAAGACAAAAAAGATCTTTTCCTGTTTTTCTTGGCATTGTCTCCCCTGCTTATCTCCAGCTAACTGGTGCTTTTCTTTGTCTCTACATAGTAGCATAAATATATATATTAGCATTCTATATGTATGTATATATTAGCATAAATATTTGTTCATAAGGCAACTTTGCTTAAACCAGATTTTTCTCCCAGATTTTGAAGCACAGCGAGCATCATCCATCATCCAGAACTCTTCAATACCTCCTCAGTACTGCTAGCACTGCAGCTTGCTCTACTTTGCAGAGATTTGCTTGGTCACAGCCTTGCTAGAGTGGACCAAGTTATTTCTGATGTTCCCCTTCTTAAAGTAAACAACTGTCTTAGTGCCTGGATTGACACTGAATTTACCTAAGGATGAAAAAGCAAACCACAACCTCTCCTTCTCCCCCTCGAGGAGCATTCCCTACTGCAATGCCAGGCATTCTGCAGGCTCCTCTGGGCAGCAGGAGCCCCACGCTCGCTGCCTGATCCCACAGGCACAATTTTCCTGGCACTGCTTGTTCATCAGTTCCCCAGGTAGGGATGCATTTTTACTGAGCAACCTGAATGCTCAAAAGAAGTACGCTAGTTTTTTGTTGCTAGTTAGATCTCTCTATCTGGAATGATTTCTGAATCTTGGAATGCAGTGTGATTTATGTGGCAGTGCAGTTTTAGCAGTTTTGATTCAAGTTAACCCAGGAAACCTAAATATACCAGTGATAATTATGTATATTAGCTGCTGTTTACACTGGTACAAGCTAAACCCAGATAAATTCTATCGAAGCTGCTGCAAGAGTTTCCAAATGAGTGTATACATCAGTTTAGTTTTTTTAAACAAGTACAAAAATATAAGCCGTCTAAACTGGTAGCATTCCTGTTTACACAAAGAAGTTAAATATGTAAAGAAGATATCTGTAGTCTCTTATCAACAAAAACACATAAAATACAAAAAAAACCTCCTCAGTCTTTGATACAGATTCTCTTTTACTCAGGTTTACCATGCTACCAGAACATTGCCTACTAAGAGATGAGGAAGACAACAGTTGAAAAAAAAAAATTACAAAACAAGCAGGGTGATTCCAGAATTCCTGGAGCATGCTAGCAGCCATCTTTTCCCTTGAACTGGACTGGAAATTATTTTCAATACATATTTCAGGGCATATTTCACAAAATACTGTAGATCCTGGAAAAAGCTTCAGAAAGCCAGTCTTGATTCCCTTGAACAGGTCAAAAAACAGATAGCATTTTTTTTATAGGATACAATATATAATGATCACATTCACAATAAATTATCCATGGAACTTTCCTTACAGAACAAAAAAGAAACTACTTAATGTGGTATGAGGTTAAATTTTGCCCTGCAAAATGTCAAGCTTTCGAATAGTATTTTTTACAAAAATAACGAAAGCAAATGAGCCCGGTTATAAAGAGGATTATTTGTGGTATGAGCCCAGTACTAATAATAAACAACTACAACTATGGCAACTGCAGTTCTTTTACAGGATCAATCCTTGACTTTGGCTGAGCCTTAACTCAGCCCTGTGGAGTAGAGAAACAGCTTCATACAGGACTGAATCTGACCAGATAAAGGCAGTGCTCTGAATACTGACACAGCATTCAAAAGGTTAATTCACAGCATAATTTGCCATCAGAGGAATAGATATGTGTGCCACCCCTGTTATCAGAAAGACAACTTCCAGACTAAACCAACCCCAAATAAAAAAATTAAGAATTGGAAGTATGAATCTTATTTGCAGCAAAGATGCTTTTCATTGGAGTGACAGTGCAAAAGCATTAAAGTGGGTATGAATTACATTTCCTACGCTCTGAGAGCTTTTCATCTTGTCAAAATGGTATTAAGAAATTTCCATATAAGTATGGATCCAATAACTTAACCAAGCACCCTGCCTAACTGGGTCACCTGATTTTTTTCCTAATCAAATGATACAAGAATGAGGAGGTCCAAATGGCTGCTATTTTGCCTCTAAAATTAATATTGTCAAATGTTTTCCTTTTTTTTTTTTGACCATCCCTCTGTCTCCTGTGAGAGGGGGAAGAGGGAAGGAGAGGACCATGTTCTAGTGCATTAAATATAAAAATAAATTTCTGCGTACAGGGTTTGCTGCTGGAGCCACTTCAGTTATTCTCCTTTCTCTCTTAACAAAGAGTCAAACTGCAGTTTTATTTTCTTCATAACCAAACAGATGAAACTGCTTTTAAAAACATTTAGGAAGCAAATTGTTTCAACGAAACCTTAAGGTGTGGGGGCTGTCTCACCTCAGATGTGTGGCACAGTGGGACAGAAAGGAGAGAGGTCCTTTGAAGATCATGTCTGTGTGTTTCCTCAGGCCAGAGGCACAAGTGGCTGCTTGGAAAGACCTGATTTCCAAGCACTGCCCAGGTGAAACTGTCAGGATGAGTCTCCACCTTGGTACTGCCATTTTTTAAAGGTAGAAAATTGGCATGCACATTTGGCTGGCTGAACTTTGTAAAAAGGGTTATTTACCTTAACAAGAACTAGAGCTTGTGTCTACAAAGATTGAATCTTTGCAAATACTTACATACATGCATATTTAAAATTGTGTTTGAAGTCAATTGCACTGCCTTTATGCATACTGCTGAGTGTGTATCCAAGCATTTGCAGTTATACAAGCATTTATCAGGAGATAGCAAGACATATATTTGAGAATTTTTCTCATGAATCATATAGATCTGCTTTAGTTATTTCTTGGGAAAGGCAGTATACTGCTTATTGTAAGATATTCTTTCCCCTAATTACAGTTCCAGGCATACTTCCCTTATCAGAAGAGCAGCAAGTGGAAGCACTATCAAGACACATAATTTTTAGAAGGTCACTTAAGTAACAAGAAGGAAAAACAGCCCTCTACAGTTTCAGTAACTTATTATTCAGTTATCTCTTAAGGGAAAAAAAAAAGAGCACACTTTATCCTTTCATATCCCCAAATATGCAAGCTTCATAATTCTCCTAAGGTTCAAAGACTTATTAATTATTTGTATTTCTAGTTCACTAAATTTTTTTTGCCCTGAGACACTTCATCACCAGAATGACAGTCAATCCCAAGAGTGCTGCAGGGCAGTCGGTCTGTTTTGTCTGCTAACCAGACTGATTGGCACTAAAGCAATGCCCCAGCACCAGAGTATTAGGATAGAACCATAGAATTATAGAATATCCTGAGCTGGAAGGACTCCAAGGATCATCGAGTCCAACTCCTGGCCCTGCATAGGACAACCCCAAAAAATCACACCACGTGCTTGAGAGGATGTGTGAGAACACAAGTGCAGGAAGGACAGAGGGGCAAACTGCCCTGCCAGAGGAACTGAGTTAGTGGTGAGGTCCTTGTTTTAACCATGGCCCCTCTTCAAGTGTTATCCACACCCTTCCAGGCTGAGAGCAGCATCTGCAGACCAAGGTGGAGAGAGGGAGCAAAGTGTGTTATTTCCACATTTCCTCTTACCAGAATGGCAGCTACTGCTGTTTGCTGTTCCTCTTGCAGGTTTAGCCGGGTGTCTTAGCTGGCCATTGGCAAAACACCTCAGAAATTGTCCTAATGCACCATACTTGTGTGGCTGCAAAAACCAGAATTTATTGTTTTTACAACACCTGGAAGATGTAAACAATGTATGAAATGGTGGTAAGGCTCAATATTTCTTGGAAGAGATTTGGGCAATTTGAAGTTTAGATTTCCCCACACCTGCAGAAACTAAAGACCATACATAGCTTTTGTGCATTTGAGCAGGACTCCCTTCCTGAAGAAAACTCACATCTTAAATGAACGAAGGAATAATAGCTGCAAAAATAAAGAAGAATTTAGACATAAAATACTTGCAAGTTTTGTAAAATTCTGTCATGAGTTTTAAAGTTTAACATGAAGTTCAGCATTAAGTCTAGCACTGCATAAAGTTTAGTAT
The DNA here is from genome assembly GCA_013397055.1 of Pachycephala philippinensis. Lineage (NCBI taxonomy): Eukaryota > Metazoa > Chordata > Aves > Passeriformes > Pachycephala > Pachycephala philippinensis. The sequence continues at coordinate 18,835 of VWZT01002573.1, read as the reverse complement.
TTCTGCCTTCTTTCTGTCTGCAGTTGCAATTGTCATAGACTCTCGTCACCATTTCGGATTAAGTCAAAATGCTGACTGCAGAACAGTATTTGTTCTTTTCAGGAGGAAAATGAAGGAGTTAGCAATATTCTGAGAAGCTTGTCACTGCTGATGACACACCACATGAGCTTACACGAAACAAAAACGGCATTGGTGATAACAAGGCTCCTTCCAAATAATCACTAGCTGGTCATTGCCATCCTTCAAGAGTGATGCATTGTTTCACTATGAAACAAATAGGAATTAACAGTGTCAATAGAACAGAATCTATCTTCTCAGATAGATTTCTACATGAATCAGATAATGTAATGTATCTTCTGAGATAATGTCACTTGGGTGAAATTAAATATCCCACATAATTTCCTGCATTTCTTATCACATGGCTACTCTTGAAATTTTCATTTCCATTTAACCACCTGCTTTTACCTCAGTGAAGCAAAATAGCAGGTAAATCTGTAGCATGTTGAAGAGTCTAAATTCCTTTAGAAAGTGTAGTGAATGTTGTCTTATTGCTTGCAGTGATATCACCAAAAGATGTTGATTTTCTCAGAACTTGTTTAGCATTTGAAATTACTCAGCAGTTTAGAAACTACTTGTATGAATTTGCCAAATAAATAGTGCTGAAGTTTTTGATACTCCAAAGAAAAAATGAGGACCTGAGACTGAAAAAACTTTTTGATTCATCCCAGTAGAAAAGAAGGTAAGTTGTTGGAGAGAAATTTTCTTTTAAACAATTGAAAAGGGCAAATTAGGTTTTATTACAAAAATGGTCAACTTTGGTTCATGGGTTTTGAAGGAAAAGTTTGAACTTGTTTCTTTTGGAAGCCTAATATGCCATGTTGTTCCCCCAAAAAGCAAAATGAAGCTATGTTTAAGAGCCAATAGTGCCTGGAAGATTTGTAAACGACTGATATGGAGGCCAAAGAGCTTCCATATGTGGGCTATTCACAGTTTCCAAAACAATTTAAGGAAAAGTTACCACGTGAAATCAGTACATTAGTCCAAAAGTTTATATTCTGGGATTTTCAAAGCTTGAACAAACTAGAAGAATGAGTGAAGCAGTTTTTTTTTTCTGATTTGACTAATCCAAGCCAAGAATTTGGCTTTTACTAGGCGAGTTGCTGTGAAGATCAATTGCTGAAGTTTTCTGCTGAGATTCACCCCCTAAGAAACTTCCATTACTGGCCCTGTGGCTACACTAAATAGATACCTCTTTAGCTGGAATTCGTGTTGAATACATCTTTCTAAGGTTCCTATGAAAAAATGTATGTTCTCTGTAAAATGTTGTTTACTCAGTTGCACTCAAAAAATTAAAACAAATCCCGAAGATTTGGTGCTAAGATGCAGTGGAAAAGTTCTGTAGATTTTAAATCAGAGCAAAATATTTGAGGAATAATGAGACTGAATGGTTTTGTTGTTGTTGTTTTTTAATCTATTCACCTGTCATCTTAACACTTCAAATTTGCATTTGTTTGATCTTATATACAGTATTTCAGAAGAAATTAACATAGTACTATTACTGTCACAATTTCTGTTGCCTTGCGAATTTTGTTCCTTCCTATTACTTTTGAACCAGTGAGCATAAAATAATCGTTTTCTGTATACCCAGAGAAAGTGGAATAGGGGGATGAGTAAGGCTATTTTTGTAAAGCTTAACTTCTTTTCTAAGAACACAGTAAATAATTTAGAAAATCTTAAATGCACACTGTATTCACAACTTCTGCAAAAAAAAAAAAAAGTGGGGCTTTTATTGCTTTCTGCCATCAGTGTTCTGTTATTTTTTATATTATTGATGTTATTTTAATGTGTGGTGTGAAACTGATAAAATAGCTTATAATATACCCTAGACTTATTTAACCTTCAACAAAGGTATGGAAGAGAGCAAAGATACATATATATATATATACAAACATATATATATATGACATAGTGTTTTCCATCTGGACAGCATTTTTCTGGATTCACCCTTCTCTTACGGACTGCGTGTTGGGGGGGAAAAAAAAAATCTTGTTCCAGTTCTATTGGCTTTATGTAAAAAACCCTTCCTGGAAAAAAATAATGCCATTTCCCCGACTAAATATATGCAAATTCACCTTTTTCTTTTTTAGCAAATGTCAGTATCTTCTACTGAGCTTTCTTACCTTTCTTCAAGGCTAAACTGTCTGCATAACATGAAATGCAGCATTATATCTCTACACATTGATTCTTGAAAGGACTATTACAAAAATTTTAACCATTCTTAAAAATCAGCATATGAAACAGCAAATGGTGAGCATGACCAGTCAGGGAAAGCTACTGTGAAGCTTACCCATGTATGAGTTTATATATATTCATTTCCTTCTTACTCTTAGTAGGAAAGTGGAGTCTTAGGGAGCATGCCATACCTGAAAGCTGATTAATATTTTCCAGTCATTGCTGAGTATGAAGACAGAAAAAGGAAAGGAGAATGAGGAATTATAATCAGTTTTTTTCTTCTTCCAGAAGACGTTCAGTTCAGTAGTTTTTGCTGTGAAAGCATTTTATGTTGCTTTATCAATGTGAGCATTTAAATTTGAGGACTGCCCACCTGTCTTATGCTTCTTTTGTTGTCAAGGTTAGAACTGGATGCTTTTCTTTTATCATACTAGCTATTTCTACTTGAATATAATATAACAAAAAGCAGAAGTCTATGACCAGTTCTCTTTTTCTTCTGTGCAAAACAGTTGCCAAGTATTGAAGGACCCATTTGTGCCATAGGAGGAAAGGCGAGATATTTGCATTACGAGTAAGAGTGTGGGTAGAAATTCCTGGTACCTCCTATGGTTCCTAATAAAAAATGGGATACCAAAGGGATATTATTTGTATACTAAAGCATGACTGATATAAATTTTGGCAATGTGTTCATGCTACCTGTATTATCACATTTTTGTAAGACTTCAAAGCTGTGAGTAAATCCTTGCATACTCAGAAATATGAAGGATACTGAGGGCTAAAGAACCTGTGTATGCCTCTCCTCTCAGCTCTGTCCTTGGATATGCTTTGAACAAGCTTTAACAAGAGCTTCAGAAGCGGATTCCTATGTCTTATTCTTTTTGTTTTTGCCAGGAAACAAGTGATGGGTTTTTCACGGTGAAGCCAAAGCAAATAACAGAGGCTTCTCTTACATTTGTAAGTGCATTTTTGACATTTATTAATTTTCTGAATAAAGTTGAAAGAAGCAAGGAAAAAACCAGTTACTAAACTGAGTCCTGCTTCACAGTAAGTTCAAAATAGGTAATGCCTTCCTGAAACTCTTTATAGTGAGATTATACATGCATGTATTTTTTAAATTTATGATTATGTAACAGTGTATACTGTTTTATATTACAATCATACATGTGTGTTAATATTCTTGTCAGAATTGGCATACATTCATTGTCTAACTTCTGTTTTTAAAGATGGGCAGGCAGTATTTAGAGGACTAGGTAAGCAAGTAGGCTCCAGGTAGGGCAGGATGCCTCTTCTTTCAGCAGCAAAAATGATATGCAGACAATATTTAGTGTAATTTCACTTACCTCTCAGGCCAGGCTACAAAGAGAAGTCTGTTTATTTCCTGATACTCCCAGATGTCCCAACAGAAAAATTATTAAAACTGCTGAAGACATGATTTTGAAATCAAATTACTCAAACAGTATGTTAACATACAATATATGTTAATGATACTAAAGACAGGGTGGAGTTTCGGTTTAAGTATCCGTTAACATCTTACATTTTAGGAAACTGTATGTGATTATATGTGTATAAGTCATGCAGGTATACAACAGATAAGTATTTTTATTAAGATCTAGATAAAAGATTTTGCATCAGTTAAAATTAACTGGGATATTGGATGCTAAATTTGGAAATCCCTTTCATATAAGACAGGGTACTTGGGTTTGGAAAATTTCACTATAGATAGATTTTACAGGCAGCATTAAGTATTTGGCCCTTTTTAAAGCCAAACAAGCAAGGTAACGTGGTCTTATTCAACTAATTTTAAAGCTATTGTAAGCTATTTGGACAAGCTTTTCCATAATTCAAGAGTGTTAGGTCACAGGTTGGACTTGATGATCTCAAAGGTCTTTTCCAACCTAGTTAATTCTCTGATTCTGCAATTCTGAGTAAGAAAGTTTCCACATAATTGGTTAGAGAGAGACACTAATATTGCTAAGATTTGGAAGGAGGCCTATGAACAGAAAGGAAGAACAATTACAGTACAGTCAAAGAGACACCTTCAAAGCTGTGAGGGAACTGGAGACATTGAAATGGCAGAAGTCACTTCAGCACAGGTTGTGAAGTATCTGTTGATGGGATGGGCAGGGTCACCCTGCCCTGGTGGGAACTCCACAATGGCACAAGAAAGTTGTGTAATGGGTGTGTGGGCAACACACTGACCAGAGGAATCACCACTCTCCAGCTCAGCCTGCACTTAGACTGATTTCAGTGCAAAGTGGAACTGAAATGTTTTATAGATGGCATTACCACAGCATCTCAAACCTTCAGTTGCTTGAAGTGTTAATTTTCTCTGTGTTCCCATGAGATGAAGAAGGGTCAGTTCTGTTTCATGAGAGGAGAATTGGAGCACAAAGCATTTTCCCTATGTCTAAGCTCCTAAGAGTCCAATAAAGTACACTGCAGCCAAAAAGAAGGTTACTGGCAAAGCAATATCTGCAAGCACTCCTATTGCAAACACAGCCTTTACTGACCCAGGACATCACCGTTCCCCAGACTAAACAATACATAGCAGTTGAATTTTCCACTTTTTGGCATCATTGTGTTGATATAAAAACAATAGTTGAAGAAATATACTAAACTTAAGCAATGTGAATGTGTGGCTTTACAGTCACCTGGTGCCGATTTAACCTCTGCCTGTCTTGTGAATCACAACCCCCCCCTTTCCCATATTCTTTGTGTACATATTCCCATCACCTGCTTTGTGTCCCAACGAGTCATCCCAGACCCCGAATGCACTAGCTCATTTCATAGATCTGGCTCAGAAGTACCCATTTTGTTTGTCCTCAGGGTCAGCTTTCACCCGGCCCACATCATGGCAGTAGGAAGGCAGCCGTGGGGTGAATGGGCAGGGTGATGCTGATGCCTTAGGTTTTAACTTTTATATTTTTCAAATTCTGTGTTCCCAGTGTGTAACTCTGCAGTGTCCTGTAGCCTGGGAGCTGCTGCTCTCTCATGCTGAGACAGACAGAACAAAGCCTCTCCAGGCTGCTCTCCAAGGACACCCAGCCCCTCCTAGGCCCAAAATGTGTAACCCAGCATCTTGAGAAGGGGGACAAGCTGAGGGGAAATTACATCATTAGCTAAAGTTTAATTGGTGAAATGGAGTCGATATGCAAATGGCCCAAAGCTATAAAAGTGTGAAGAACTCGTGACTCGGGGTCCATCTTGGGTGTAGCCTTTGGCCTGCCCAGGGTGTGCCTCTGAAGGCCTTTCAAATAAATATCCACCTTTATTCCCTTCCTCCTGTCTAGTCTCTGTTTCTAGGTTGGCCTCTTTAGGCATCAATGCGAGGAGAGGGTGCCTTTTTCAGAAGCAGTACAAGGTTAGATGATCTTAAACTATCATATAACAGCACCACTACATTTACAGCACAAGATGTTGGATTAGCCACCTCATCCTTCTGAATACAGCAACTTACAAGTCTGCTGGATACACTTTCGACTTTTTCTCCAGGGAAATAAAATACCTTGTCCAAGGTCCCATAGGATACCTGTGGAAAAGCTACAAACAGAATAGAATCTTTTGCACTTTAATGATTGAAACATGCTCTGTAGAGGGCTTAAACTTCCTATGCTGTATGTGAAACGCTTATCACCCCACCTTGCCCTGTGTACAACATTTTGGCAGGTTTTTTTTAGAATGTTTTTCTGTGAACAAATCTATTTATAGTAAATAACACAGCTGGGGAACTCCAATGGCACATCTCCAACACGCTCCTTACTGAAATGCTGAAAGCACTCTGGTGACAACTTTTGGGTTTATTGGCACTCTGACCTAATTTTGATGCTTAATAATTTTTGTAAATTATAATTTTTTTAATTGTTAGAAGGTTGAATGGCAAACAGGAAACTCATTGAGCTACTGTGTAATGTAGGAGGCATTTCTCACATGTGGTAATGAAGCACTTGGGGGCAGAACAGCTGCGTATGACTCCTCTAATATAATAAACCAAGGGTTCATCAATTCCAGGTGCAACAATTTACAGTGTTAATATGTAATAGAACAGAGAGCTGATTTTGATTATCAAGGACTCCCTGAATTGCCTAGAAGGAGAATAAGTGCCAACAGAATCGAAAATTTATTTTTGAAACCAGCTGACCAAGGAAGTCCAGATTGCTCTGTAAATTACACGGCTTCTCAGACAGCAAAGGAGTGCTCCATGTGTAATCACCTCCTTTACTAAAAATGCACCATGGCCTTTCTTTTAATCTTGTGCTCAGTGAGTATGGAGCTAAAATGTTTTCCATCTGCTCCTATTTTCCTCAGATAACGTCAATGAAGTTTCACAGATGGAGGTGCAGACATCAGGCAAAATTTACTTGAGCAAAGTAATAAAACCTACCCATTACCAACAAGTTTGAGAAGAAAACAGTGGTAGAACAACTATGAATATTTATTTTTGACTTCTTAGTTCAGATGCTAACAGTCACTGTAAGGTATCATAGAATAATTAAGGTTGGAAAAGACCTCTAGGATCATCAAGTCCAACCACTAACCCAGCCATGTTCTCCAGGCATCATTACATTTGTTTTCATGCACTAATGATTTTTTTTCTCCCTAGGTTTTGCTTTTCTTGAAAGTAATTTCTAAGACTTATGCTATATAGTAAACACACTGTGGTAGAAGGCAGTGAGCTTGAGAAGATGTACAGCATCTGCTCATACGAACAAATTACCTTCACTGTACTTAAAATGTGAAAAATCACAGGAGCAAAACAATTAATCACCATTTAAGAACAAATACTGCCAGCAGTAATTGCTGAAAGAACTGCAGTTGAGGCAACTGGTGTCCAAATCTCTGGAGAGCAACTGAAGCTGACTTTTGAAATAAAAGAGCACTCAAAAGATGTTTTGAGTTAGAAGGATGGTAATGGTTTTGGAGTCTCACATAATTCCACTAACCACACATCAACTTTTTCTCCTATTATGGCTTGACATCCCAAAGAAGATGAGGCTGTGCAGTCAGAAATCAGCACATTGGGCTGATATGGGAGAAGTGCGGGTTCAGATATCCTCAGAAACAGCTCCTTCTGAGTGCAAACCTCAGTGTCAGGGTTTGGGGCAAGGGGAGAACCATCAGCTCTTCCTTTTCTGGTGTGTGCTGCAAAAGAAGAACATTTTAAAAACTTTCAGAGTTCAGCAGAACAGAAAGCTTCTTTTCTTCTTGCTACTGCTATTCTTGGCTCCTACAGATGCAGAGAAGGGCTTTGGGTATCTTTCAGATTAAGACTTAAGACTTCAGTTTCTGGGACAAAAATAGATAAGGTACTTTAACACTGTAATTCCATGTAACAAATGCTCTTGCTGGAAGCTTATGGCGTTGTAAAACGTGAGAAGCAATCTACTCTATATGAGGGGGTCACAACTTTATGACTTCCATATGATAACACCACCTGCTGATTAGAATAGATGGCTGTGGATCTGATGGATCACGTGCAGTTCCAGGTGGTGTCTTGTGCCAGACAGCAGCTAGATCACACAGGAGGAAGGGGTAGCAGCCTGATGTGAATGAGAGGGAGCAGAGTCAGTCGTGGAGCTGCAGGTTGTCTTCTCAACAGAATATCCTGCAAAGCTGGGAAAGGCTGGCTGCTCTGCTGGAATAGCCATCACCGGGTGTCCACAAGGAACTTCTCATTAAAAAAGAGATTTTTTCTTTTTGAATTTTTTTTTGCCTAGCAGGTAGTAGGAGGGCACTAAGCAGTCCTGCCTCTGACTCCCCCCACTGAATCCCAGAAATCAGGCCAGGAGCACTGGGCACCAGCCCAGGCTGGGCTGCAATGGGCTGTGTGGGCTCATGGCTGGGGATGCTCCCTTCCCCACTCTCCACTCTATCCAGGGCCAGAGCTGGAGTCAGGGGGCTGCAGACTAGCCCAGGAAGGACTCATGCCCCCAGAGGGTACCTTTTTAAACTTAAAACCCGAGACACTTTTGTAGTGATATTTTTAAGGCCTGATGATCATCACTTTCCCCCGTTTCTGCTGGCAAATCTCCCCTCACATCACCCTACAGCAAATGCAAACAAGCACTGTGCAGCTGCACTCTTCTGTCTCTGCTTGCCTCACGTCTGCTTTGGTGTGACTGATTGGTAAAGAAGGTGGGTAAACAAGCTACATGCCAGCTGAAATTTCCCTTTCATCAGGAATACTCCCAGCTGGACAGATGCTGCCAGAGGCTGACTGTTTTATGCTGCCTAAGCAAAGTAATGGAACCGATTCAGTGGAAAGGATATTGCCCTACATATTTGCTGTTTAAATAGCTTTCAAATTTAAAAGCAGTCTCTTGATCATTTTTTTAAAGTGCTTGATGGATATGAAGTAAGTAATGCAAAAATAATGTCATCTTATTAGGGGATTTCAGTGTGCACCAGGGATAGTGGGCATTTAGTAAATTCACTTGACAAACATTCAAAAACAAGACAAATAATAAAATATCATGTCTGCAATTCCCAGGCTTCACTCTGAGACATTGTTTTGATAAACAATAGCGCTTAGGTAAACTATTGTCTGTTTTAAGTTCAATATATAGCTACGATAGAAGATATTACTGGTAGAGATTTAATTTTATAGGGTATTTTTGTTTAAAAAAGAACACAGGACAATATTGGATACAATGGAATGCTTTATGGGAACGTCTAATGTTCAGACTGTTAAAGAATAGAGGCATTTTTATGGTTATATTTTTACATATACTTTATGTCTCCGCTTTTATACTCATTTTAAGAAAATGTAATGGGTCAGTTATCCTGATTATAACTGAAAAATTCCACAGCTGTCTCTGTCCATTTCTTATTCAGCAAATTTGCAATAACTAAGATGCATCTTAAAGCCAACCTCCCAAAGCACAACATATGAACACTCTCAGTACCTGGAAGTCAGTTTTTATTACTACATCATCTTTTAGTGTGGTAGCAAGGCAGCCCCACCTTCCACGGCTTCTTTGCAAGTACATTGATGTAGAAACTTGAACTTATCTATCATGTCCTAAAATTATTAAATGTCTGTTTTGAAGCAGCCTAAGCAATGGCATTGCTTCCAGCACATAGAAGATAGAATTTGACACAAAAGGGTGTATGAGAAATTTTACCAGAAAAGAAAGTCATGCATGAGTTGAACAGTGTTTAGACAAAGAGTTGGAGAGAAGATGGAGCTATAACCTAAATATTTATATGAAATAGAAAACATTGATTCTAACTTCTGACCTACATTTTCTGCTGAAAGGCTATCCACAGGGGTAGGGACACCACAAGGGAGAGATATGTAAGAATACCAAGAGGAAGCCACATGTGGGAAAAGGAAAAAAGGGTTCATTCCGGGATAATTGAACGTTGTGTAATCACAGGGAAAACCCCAGTGTATTTATCTTTGGCAGGGAACACATCTTCTTGTGTTTCTGAGGGAGGACTTTGCTCAATGCCTTTCCCCACACAGACCCTCTCCTGTTCCACAAGCATGGAGGGAACATTCCACCACACCTCACAGCTCCCCTCTGCTTCCAGCCAAGCCAGCTCCATTCAGCTGGGAGCTGTGAGGATGTGCTGCAGGGGCTGCTTTAGGCACACCTCACCACCTGCCCCAGCTCACGCTCTGTCCCCTGGCTGCTCCTGTGACAGTGGCTGCAGCCCTGTCCCCCTTAGCTCAATTTTGGATATTTCCTTTAGCTTTCTCATATCTCAAGCATAGCTTAGTTTATTTCTTACCTCATTGATTCTTTAGTTAACCTAACTTCAGTTTGCAGGTATTTCCTAGCACACTGAGGCATAAGGAAGTGGTTCACTGCAATCAAGTATGATTACCTACAGCAGTCAGACCAGTGGATCCTGAAAATATGAGTTTGCGTGTTTTTTAAAGGATTGAGTTAAAGAATCATGTCCCCTGGCTGCTCCTGTGACAGTGGCTGCAGCCCTGTCCCCTAGAGCTGCCCTCCTTCCGTGCCCACCCATCAGCCAGCAGCTCCCAGCTCAGCCCAGCACCAGGGCTGCAGGCACACAGGCTGCTGGCAAAACCTCAATACCGGGGCTAACGTGGGTGCAGGGCTCCCTGGGCTGACACAGGCACTGCTGCCCTGCTCGTTCTCCAGCACTGCCAGTGCACTGATGGATTTCCTTAGGGAGCCACCTCAAGTGCCACCCACAGCTCTCATGTGCCTGCCAGCCCTCTCCGAGCCACAAGCAGCTCCAGGCTCACTCTGCTTCCACAGGCAATTTAATTCATGAAAAGGGTGAATTCTACTGTACTGAAAAAAAATAGAAAATAAATAGGAACTGTACCTCTGATGGTCCACATGAGTGATTAATTAATTGCTTAGCTCAATTTTGGATGTTTCCTTTAGCTTTTTCATATCTCAAGCATAGCTTAGTTTATTTCTTACCTCATTGATTCTTTAGTTAACCTAACTTCACTTTGTAGGTATTTCCGAGCACACTGAGGCGTAAGGAAGTGGTTCACTGCAATCAAGTATGATTACCTACAGCAGTCAGAACAGTGGATCCTGAAAATGTGAGTTTGCCTGTTTTTTAAAGGATTGAATTAAAGAATCATTGAATAACAGGGATTGAAAGTGACCTCAAAAGATATCTGGTCCAACCTTTTGTGGAAAAGCGAGCCTAGCTGAGATTAGCAAGCACCTTGTTCATTTCTCCCTTGAAAAACTCCACCATGTCCCTGTGGGGTTATCCTGAATTATTATTGTCACTATAAAAAATTCTCTTATACTGAGATGAAATCTCTCCCAGTTCAACTTGCACCCATTCCCCCTTGTCTTCTCCATGTGAATTATGGTGAATGGAGAGTCAGTCCTCCTTGTAGGTGACCTTAAAGTACTGGAACACTGTGATAAGGTGCGCCGAGAGCCTTCACTTCTCCGGAGTGAAAAGACCTTATGCCTTCACTCATTACTCACAAGGCAGGTCGTCCAGACCACCTTTGGACCCTTTCCAGTCTGTCCACCTCCCTCTGAATTGTGGGGACCAGAACTGGACACAGCACTCCAGGGGCGGCCTGCCAAATGCTGAGTGGGAAGATCCCGTCTCTATCTCAGCCAGCCGTGCCCCTGTGGGTGCAGCCCAGGATCTGATTCTCCTCGTTGCTGCAGGGCTGCACTGCTGGCTCAGGGTCACCTTGCTGTGCAGCAGGACCCCAGGTCCCTCTCAGCAGGGCTCCCCAGGCACACAGGGCCTGTGCTGGGCTCTCTGCTTGTGTCATCCCAGGGCAGGCGCTGCCACTTGCCTTTGTTAAACCTGATGCTGCTATTGCTGGCCCACTTTCCAGCCTGTGCAGGTCTCTCAGGAATAGGAGGCTTAGCACTGAGAACAGAGAGGTTGCTCTGAATCCCAGCACTAGAGGCATGGAGTTGAGCTGGGATCAAGCTGTCAGGGTAGCACAGCTTTTCAGAGTAGCTCTTGTTTTACATTGTGATCAAGCAGCAAAATGAACTGTTAGTGCCCTCCCTCGATGAACCCCACTGGCATGTGGTATGTTTATAGCCTTAGTCCACAGAATGGAAAAAAATATTTATTTATCAGATTTAAAAGCAGTGTAAATCAATGCCTGTATTATTTTCATCCCTTTCACACTCTGTGAGCTCCAAAGAGAGGGTCTTAAACTTCTGCAATGTGTTGATCTCTCTTTGACAGGAGATGTTTTGCAGGAAATTTAAGGGTTAAGTCATCTTGCCTCTGTTTTATCTGAAGCATAAGCAATATTATCTAAAAAAAAGGAAGATATCTGACATACCTAATACAAATAAAATAACTTAGGCACAACGTTTTTAAAACTTCTCTGCTCCTTCCAAAGCATAGCAGGATCAAAAAAAACCTCCAAAGTTTCAGACTCTGTAAAATGAAATCCATGGCTTGTTTAATGGCATATAAAACTTATCAGATTTATGCTTTAAGTCAGAATTTAGAAAGAATAATGAACCTATGATGAGACACACCATCCCCAGAAATAGTATTATTCTTACTTGTCCTAAATACTGGCAGGGTGTCATCTCATTTTTCCATTCTGGTACAAGCAGACAGAGGATTAAAACAAGGCAAAACCCAATCTTAAGTAAAACAGACATGGCTCAGGGCTCAAACCAGAGACAGATCAGTTATCTTGTGAGTCCATGCTCAAAAGCCTGGTAAACAGAAGCATGTTAAATCACTGTTTAGTGCACAAACCTTGGGCTTGCAAAAGCTGTTTCCAAATATTTCTGTTTCAGCTTTTTTATTTTCCTTATAATATCATTTATGCTATTCTTATCTTTTTTAGGTGTATGAAACCGAATAACTAGCTTGAAAAAATTTATAGAGCATCAAGGTAATCAATATTCTTCATCATCAGTTTATGTACATGCACCCCTTCTGTCTCAACTGGGAAGGATAAACTTTTCACAGTTATTCAAGTGGTTTGCAAGCACTGACATCCTGTTTACTGTTCGAGTCAGTTCAGATGCAGCGCTGAATTTTAGGATTAAATGTGTCCATTACAGAGGTTGCTATGGCAACAACTATGCTTCAAAACTGAAATGTTAGTTTCATTATAGACTCCTTTTTCCTTTTCTGGTTGTAGCCAGTAACCAGCTCATCATGCCAAGTGTTTGGAATATGCCCAGATGACTGATTTAACTTTGGTCATTTGTACAGCATCCACCTAAGCATCCCTGAATTCTGTGCTTTGTTTTGGACACAAGGCAATACACCCCTGGCCTGTGCATCCAACCTCATTCGTATTTTATATTTTGATACAATATTCCATAAAGAGTCCAAAATTTAAGCTCAGGTTTTTTTATAGATCTCAATTCAAGCAGAAAGCTTGGAAAACTTTGAAAAAGAAGGGCCAAACAATTCTGAACCAATTTTTCTTCTGACTTTAGTGTTGCAGCTGTTTCAGAGGCCTCTGAGAAAATCAGGTAGTCAGGTACTGCTTGGACTTCAAGCCCTGCTGATTATCTCTGCATCCTAATGCAGTGCTTTTGCTGCTTGACAATCTCTTGGTATTATTTGCACTCATATGGTTCCCCTTTCCCTCCCAAATCACTTGAACTCAAACAACTGTCCTTGGTTTCCAGCTGCTAAATCAATCAGTTTGTCTAGGGAGGCTAACTGAGAACTGCAACGTTTAGCAGAGTTTAGTGGCATTTCAAACTAGCAAAATCCTGATGAAGGAAACTGCAGCAGCTCCCTCAGCCCTTCCAAGTAAAGCCTGGCTCAGTCCATGGCGTGCCAGCAGGATTTGGTTATGACCTGTCCTCCTCTCTACATTTAGCTGTTCCCATTCTCTCTTTCCATTCCCTTCCCTCTCCCCTCTCTGGCTGCCAGGAAGGCGCTGGCTCAGGCCATCACAGACAGTTCTGCAGCTCCTGGGAGCATTGCAGGGCCATCAAAGGTTTGGCACCCCCCTAGCAGCAAGGAGGCTGAGCCTCCAGCATCCCAAGAGCCAGGCCAGCTCCATCTGTGGGCTCCTGGGACCCCTCTGCCAGCACATCTGCTGCCAGGGCTGGTGTTGTTAATGCCTGGGAAGAGGGAGAGCCGCTGACATTCTGTGCTGTGTCCCCCTGAGCAGCAGTAATGTCCTCAATTCTTTGTCAATGAGAGAAACATCAGGAAAAATCATCCCACCTATCTTAATTAATTTGCCAATCTTTGTATTAAAGTTTTAATCATACTTATTCCAAGTGCCTTTTGTTTCAGGTTGAATGTTATTTTTAAAATGCTCACATTCTGCTGATAAAAATAATACAAAATATCTCTTTAAGATGACTGGTTATGACAGTTCTATTAATAACTTCTCATTTCTATTAATAACTTTTTAAGACATATTAAAAAACTGTAAGTTTTTTAATATGTCTTAATCTAAGCTGTGCTAACATTTCAGTGTGAGTGGAATTAATTCGGGAACTTCAGATATGGTTTTCATTTAAACAAGATTCAGTGAGCAATCCAAGTTTCATGCATCAACACAGTTTTCTACCTAAAAAGGAATTTTACAAGAGACTATTTCTATTTTATTGTTTATTTACTTTGAAGAAACAAAAGCTATCAATTAAAAGGATAAATTCATATTTTTTGTCAGGAGCTTGAACACAATGTTCTCCCTCTTCCGTTTCCTTCCCCCAAACAATGCTCTAGACATTGCTGATACACAGCTATGGCATTCACAAGCATATTAAAGTTATTTACAAAATTGTTGGAGGCAGGGAAAGTCTCGAGTACATGTCCCAGAACATATTGCCTTCAGAAACTCTAGTTATAAAGTCATTTCCTCTAGTTTAATCAGAGCCCTGAAATGTTTCAAATGACACTGTATAAACAAAACAAAATATTAAACAACATCCTCCCTGTTTCCCTCAGCAAGTGAATAACTCTGTATTTCCCAAGGCTCCGTAAGACCTGAAAGAAAATGAAGCGCAAAGATTACAGTAGGACCTTGAGAGAATAACTGCAATCAGAGTACTGGCACACTGCATTTCAGTTTCAATTAAAAACACCTTAAAAACTGAAAAAAATTTAAATTTGTGGCTCACAGCTGAGTGCTTGCAACTTAAAAATACTGCTGCATCACATTTTGACCTGCTCAATGGAAATATTATCAGCACCGTTTATTAATTCATATATCTGATCTGTTTTGTGACAGGAAAAACCAGTTTCCTCTCTCCTTGTAAGCTGGTTTTATTAGATGATAGAGGGAATGCCAAGGGAAGAAAAGAAAACTCTACAGATAAATAGAAAGAGCTCATCTGTAAAAATAGTTTTGGGGAAAAGCAAACCCCACAGGTTTCAGTTCTGTTCAGTGGATCCAGCCTGAAACACACCCACATCAATTCAAACAAAAGAAATAAAGAACAAAAACAAACGAGCAACAAAACTCTTCAGCTCAGGTGTGACCCATAAATTCAGTTTTTATGCAGCTAGGATGGTTCCAAAGCCATTTTTCTCATTA
The DNA here is from genome assembly GCA_013397055.1 of Pachycephala philippinensis. Lineage (NCBI taxonomy): Eukaryota > Metazoa > Chordata > Aves > Passeriformes > Pachycephala > Pachycephala philippinensis. The sequence continues at coordinate 3,642 of VWZT01002573.1, read as the reverse complement.
AGGAAATCCTGAGTATGTTGCTTTCATGTTCTCAAGCATAATTCAATGTGTGTCAAAAATAGAAGGGAAATGGCCACACAATGCAGCATAGCTGATATTAATGAAGCTTCTCAATGTTTACTTTTTATTCCTTTTTTTAAAATTTATTTTTTATTAAGGGAAACTCTGCCAGAAGATTACAGGGAAAACTGTAAAGGAAGGTTATTGTTTGCGTTATCCTTTGCCAAAATCTCTCTTCTGGTGCCTGTGAAGGAATTTTCAATGGTGAAGTGGGAAAATAAAGGCAAAATACAAAACCACAATTCCTTGCTAATTTTGGTATTCCCTGCACTTCTTCATGGCAGAGACAACTTAATTTTTCTGTATTAAAATGAAATTAAGTCTGCTGTTAGAGAAGGATAAATAAGTCAGTGCCAAAAAAGAAAGCCCCAGCTTCAACACCACTGAACACAGCCAGTAGGCTTGACTCAGTCAGTAAGATGTTGTTCTCACCAAAAGTCAGCAAGGAAGTTGCAGGACACATAAAGATGAACAAGCCTGGTTGCAAGACCAGACCTTTCTGATGGCACATAATTTTCACCCACAACTACTACCACAATTGCTGACTATAATTATTATTACTATTATTATTATTGTGCATGTCCTCAAAGGTGAGCTGTATAGTTACTCTTTTACATCCCACCTAATTATGTGTAAATGCAATGCAATTATTCATAGACTGACTTATTAAATTATGTTTTTTGTTTGGGAGAGTAGTAAATAGTCACCTTTCACAGCATGCCTGAAAAGAAAAAAAATTTAAGATAGGGAAATTATGCTTTTCTCATTAGGAAAAATGGCCAGTTCCGTAATCCAAAATAATCTGGATGTGAGGGAGTGCAATAGTTTGAACAATTTCATGTACAGAGCTCAATAGCATGAGCCTATTTACTGCTTTCCTTGCAGCCAGCTGAAAGGACTCCATGGTGGAGGTGTCCTGCAATGCTTCTTGTGGGGTTCATGGCAGCCTTAGGGACATAGAGCAGGATGGGGCAGCCTCACCTCCAGCTCTGTATGAAGGTTTGGTCTCTACAATATATGAAAGATACAAAGCTCTTAGAGAGCATCCAGAGGAGAGCAACAAAGATGGTGAAGGGCCTTGAGGGGAAGCTGTGTGAGGAGAGGCTGAGGGCACTTGGTCTGTTCAGCCTGGAGAAGAGAAGACTGAGGGGAGATCTCACTGCAGTTACAGCTTCCTCGTGAGAGGCAGAGGAGGGGCAGGCACTGATCTCTGCTCGGTGGTGACAGTGACAGGACCCAAGGGAATGGCCTGAAGTTGTGTCAGGGGAGGTTTAGGTTGAATATTATGAAAAAATTCTTCATCCAGAGGGTGGTTGGGCACTGGCAGAGGCTCCCCAGGGCAGTGGTCAAAGCATCAAACCTGACAGAGTTCAGGAAATGCTTGGACAATGCTCTCAGTCACAGGGTGTGACTCTTGGGGTTGTCTTCTGCAGGGCCAGGACTTGGACTTGATAATCTTTGTGAGTCCCTTCTAACTCAGGATACTCTGTGATTCTATGATTCAGGCATGCACATTAAATACAGTCACAGTCAAAGGGAATAACTCTGAATGGTTTCTTCTGAACATGACTAGGCACTCAAGGAACAGAAAGAAGAATCTGTGATGCAGACTCTTGTCTCAGACAGCCCTGGAGAGCTAAGTAAAGGTTCACTTTTTTATGTAATTTAAAGAAAAATTAGCTGGGATTCTGCAGAGAAAAGCTCACCTCCCCTGCTCCATCTACCCCTTCACATCTGCAGAGGCACCAGTGACTCACTTAGCTGTTCCCTACATAGTGCAGAGCACCTCACAAAATCATTTAGCCCAGTTACAGGAGAAACTGTTTTCTTCCTGCTGTCTGGAGAGAGGATAACTCATTTCAATATAAAAACATAAAAAGCCTTTCCTGTGTTGTCATCATCCCAAAAGCTTCTGTCAAGTGACAGTGACATGATAAGTCTTGTAAAGTGACTGCCTACACGACCACAAACAGGTAACACAAAGCACCACTAAGTGGTATTTACTCAGATAAACCTTTTTATATGGGTTTCAAGAAAACTTACTGTGTGCAAGTGAAAGCTGAGTCCCTTCTAACTCATACTCACTGGGCTTGGAGCAGCAACATTTGGACAGATGTGAGCAGGGCTACACTCAGTATTAATGAGCTGCCTCAGAAGTTGTGCAGTGACGGGTGACTCACTCAGTGCTTAGGTGTTCACAGGTGGGATGCATCAAATTAAATGTGGAGCTTTACAGCTGAGCTTTTAGGGCATGAGTTCTCAAGTAAGAGCCTGAATAAATGACAGCAATTGGCCCCCAAAATTGACATTTATTTCCTTTCACTAGAAAGATAATCTATTTTGTAAAGCTCTGAAATAAGTCAGATGAACCCTGAGTGATTGCAGTAAGAATGTACAGGAGGGGAGAGGGGGCTGGAAGTACCTGTCTTTTTATCATCTCACACTTGTCTTTACAGATGACCTGAGTGTGATGTGTAGCTGCCTCTGGATATCATTGTTTGAGTACTGGAGAGAGAGAATCTTCATTAGCCTTGCCCTCTACCAGAGAGAATCAGCCCACGTGATTCAAAAACACAAACTACAAACACAGCCTTTAGGTCAGCAGTTTCAGGGGCTGCTTCAGAATCTCTCAGGAAACTAAGAATTTCCTAAGTGTGGTCTTGAAGCCATTTTAAATCCTCCTGGTTGCTGCTAAAGTCAAATATTAACTTTATTAGTACAGTTACTGAAAGACATAAGGGGAAGTAGCAGCTGCTTTTAGTAAAACACAAAACAAGGAGCCAATTTTTATTAAAGTTTTGTGTGTGAAAATTATCATAGTGTTGAAATGATCTTCTGCCTGCCTTTGAGGATAATAAAAAGCACTACAGCAAATGCTGAGTACTTGAGATATTCTCTCTCTGCTCTGTGATTTTTCATTTCACAGACACTTATGAATTACCATAGTTATTTCACAGCCTCAGTACCTGATCTCAACAGCATTATGGAAGGAATATAATTTCCAACCCCTCTGCTATCATGGTGGATGTGCATTTAGCACAAAGAGCATTCTAGGTATTCCTTAATACATTGATGTAGGATTAACTTGAAGTGCAAAAGAGTGTGAGAAACTGTTGGCATACCGTAACACAGAACAGTAGAGGATGTCTTTCTCATCAGAAGTGGGCAAGTGTCAGACTCTAACAGAGAAACACCACAATCTTCTCAAATCAACCCAGACAACCAGGTTACTTCAGCAGTCTTTTGATGAAATTCTCAGCTGGAATAAATGGGCAGGATCTACCACAACCTACTTCTGTTTTCGCCTTCAGCGATGGAGTGGACCCTTACTTCTGGATTAATGCTGCATTGTGTAATCAAATCTGTTGTATGAGTTAATCCTTTACCCAGAGGGAATGCATAACTCTCACAGTATGCCACTGTCATGAGGAGAAAACAATTTGTCCCATAACAGCTCAAGCAGAATTACCAGCATCCCTGCACTGAGACCAGGAGGGAATTCACAGCAGGGCAAGATACATGAAGAGGAGGAGTATTGCTAGGATGAGATTTCTGCCCAGGATTCACTTCTGCTGGATGACT
>VWZT01002570.1:44674-125281 GCA_013397055.1 Pachycephala philippinensis | reverse complement strand
ATGCAAAACCAACACACCAGTTAAGAAAACACTTGACACTTTCAATCTCTGGATCATTTTGGCTGTGATGTAGAAGCATAAATTATTCTCATCATCAAGATGTTAAATTAAGATGCATCATGCACTGTTAGAAAAAATATAAGTTGGAACAAATGATTCAGGGCACACAATTATGTTAATTGAAGATACAGTGTCTTACAGACATTGCAAGATTTAGCAAGCTCTGTACTTGAAGTTTCATGTCAGATAGAGACAGGTTTTTCAAGTGGTGGCTCAGCCTGAAAGAAATAAGGAACGTAAGGCTATTCAAAACTTCAAAAAGGGCAAGATTAATGATCGCTCTTTTAAAAAAGTCAAGAGAAGCTCTGTAACTCCCAACTTTAACATCTTGTGACAAGATAAAGAAGTTGACTGAGTCTTCCAGCAAAAGCCAGTGAGGATACCAGAATTATATAATGTCAAAATTTGTCAAGGCATCAGCATGTTCAATAGCTTAAATAAGATGTGGTTATCAAAAATACCCAGGTTTAAGTCAAATAATGAATCTTCAGCTCACTTTCCATTTTTGTCTTCTAATTTATGGTTGTGAAAATTGAAAATTAACAAAATTATCATCAGATTTAAGAACTTTGAGAAGGATGCCTCAGAGAATTGCTTGATATGTTAGAATAAATATTGAGAAATGTTGTAATCATCAAGGATTTATTTCTAAAGTCATCCAAAAAAGCCAGAAAAGATGGAATTATCCCAGACATAATAGGGTGAAACTGGAGCATCTGCCACTGGATGGAAGTAGTTGAAGAAACTAGTCAAAAAGTGGGTAGAAGGAACCATCTCACCAAACAACAGTATGTAAGGGAAAACATGTATCCTAGAGATTGGGAGGGCATGAAAACAACATCCTAGGAGATGAGGTCAGGAGAGAGGAGTTCCAGCCCTACAGCAATCTGCAGCACGGAAAAGTTTCTGTTGTGACAGAGATGACATCACACAAAATGGAATACTTACATGCTTCAGGATGCTGTTATTATCTTACCTTCGTGATGCTCTTAGTTTTGAAAGTGCCTTTCAGTTCAGTACAGGGAGAGAAATACGTAATTCCTTACAATGGAAAACTTAGTATATAGGCAGGGATAGACATCTCAAAGTAATGAAAAGCATTTCATAGTTACCTTCTTTCCAGCAGGTGTGGTGCTTAAAGCACCAAACTATAGAAATTTAGTTGAAAGTTTAGTTATTTTATAGTCCATCTGTTCTGGTGCAGGCTATTTTCTTTAAGCAAAATAGAGTCTGGAAGTCTAACAAAACTAATAAAACAAGCTTAAATCTGCTTTCATGTGACAGTAGCAATTGGCAGACACCAGTTCCAGAGAACCAAACACTTTTGCTGCTTTCTGACAGCAAGGAAGAAAACGGAATAAATCAGCAGCATCTTCTCAATTTAAAATAAAGGAAGCCTCCATGGGATTAACTTGTCCTGTGCTTGCTTCTGCGGTGTATTCCAGGGCAGCAGTTCAGCAGGTCTCAAAGAGGCGGATCATGTGTTACTCCTGGAAGCCATGTCAGGACAGTGATGCTTTTAAATAATGTTTGATTATGCTTTTCAGAGCAAAATAGCTCCTCTTTATGACCTATTAACACAAACCTTGGATGAGTTGTATTTGTTCATTCAAGGAGGAAGTTGAATAGGCAGCTCCAGTCAGACTGAGTCCTGCACTTCATTGATTGTATCCCATTTTAATTAAACTGGACATAAATGGGAAGCAGGGGTGTGAAGAATTCCCACTTCTGGCTGGTGTTTGAATCCAGGCTGTGCAGGCAGGGAGTAATGAAATTCCATATTTATGTGGGGAGTGTTGTGGTCTTCTACATCAGCTTGCACACACCTTCACACATACACAGTGTTCCTGAGAACTGGACCCAGGTTCTGTGCTTGGCCAGATGCAGAGCTCACTGAACTCCACAGCAGTTTAAGAAATTCGAGCCCAAGTATACCAGGAGTTCTTAAAGAGTTTGCAGAAAATTTTCCATCAGTGCCAAGGTGAGATAACTATTGACACCACTGACAAAACTCACATTGCTTTGACTTTGTTAATATTTTCATTTTCTTTTTAACAGACGTGTTGTTACTGTTGTTTGTTGGGAAAGGCTGCCCAAGTTCAAGGACAGAGTTGTGAACCCAACCCAAAGATAGGCTATCAGTGTGGAATTGTCTTCAGAACTTGCTGTGGGAAAGGTCAAGAAGGCATTGATCTGTCCATCAGCGATTATGCTCCCAAAAAAGAGCCAGGTATTTTATTGCAGACTTTAAAAGAGTGAGACACAAAATGATACAAGGTATGAGAAATGTTTGCACTTCAAATTATTTCTGTTGGAATTCTTCTAATTCGACATCTCACCTGAGTAATTTAATGATGCCTGTTTTGGAGCTCATTTTTTTGGCTAGTGATAGCTGAAAGGCTGTTGTTGAAAATAAGAGGCAGAAAGAGGTCACTTAGTTTCTGGTGTCAGAACTTAAATGTAAGAGAGCTTATTTTGGCAACTAATGATCTTATTTTGGAAGCTGAATATAAGCTATTAATTTTAATTTTGGGCATTTTGCCCACTGATAAATGCTTAATTAAAATGAAAATCAACAACCAATTCTTTGAATTGTGTTAAAAAGCTAGAGGGCCTTTGCCAGCTCAGCAGAATTCAAATGTTGCCATTGTGTGAGAGGCAAATGCCCACAAACCAGGGGTGTTTGAAATGCCTGGACTGTCTGGGACAACTGAAGATCTCCAGGAAGTGTGGAATCTGTTTCTTTCGATGTTACCAAAAAAGAGGGGTACCTAGATGGCAGCAGCTCCTGACACCCTTCTCCATACCTAGCCCACAGAGCTAAAGAGGATGAATGTGTACAGACTGACCCTTATAGACCTTCATTTGTTTGGGTTTTTTTCCCTTTTTCACTTAGCAGACAGACCTGAAACTGCAGACACATCATGCTGTGTGGTGTGGCCCACCTCATGGGCCAGTGAGGACTGAAAACATGCAATCTGGCTGGCAGATCACAAGCAACAGATTTTGGGAGACATAACAGAAATTTGCATACTCAATGTACCTGCATGACATGAGAAACACATCATCTATGCAAACTGCGGGCATGGTGTAGAGTATTTCCCTGATTGCCCTTGTGGGCAAGTGACACACACAGCAATCATTAATACAGTTATTATGGCACACGTAAGAGCCACTATGCATGGTAAAGTTGGGGCTGTGTCCACGAGCAGGGCAGGACAATATTCTCATCATTCAGCTAATAAACAAGCAGGTGTTTTAACATACATCAAATAACCCTATTGACAATAAAAAATGCCTGTAGAAAGGCAGAGCAAACAACACAAATAGACACTTTGTTAGTTGTGAAGGAGAGACGAGGCTCCGTTTTGCAAGGCACAGATTTTTGGACTAGCACCTTGCATTTGTTGTACCATAGCAGTGCATGAAGGGCATTCTGCTGCAGGGGTAAGGCAAGCAGGCTCTCCGAGTCACATAAAGTGTTGTCCACAGGTTGGACTTGATGGTCTTGGAGGTCTTTTCCAACCTAATCGATTTTATGATCTCTGGTGCTATGTCCCCAGAGACCTGTACAAAATCCAACCAGACTTGGGCAAACTGATTTCATCAGTTCTGCGTAACTGAAATGTGCCCCTATGGCTTGAGGATTCAGTGAACCAGCCCAGCCTCATACCATTGCACAAAACATTGCTTTCACATCCACTATGCATCACTTGCTTGTAAGTGACTGCTGGTGGAATGGGCTCATGGACATTCACTGAAACGAGCCTAAGTTTCCTAGCCAATAAGCGGCGTATTTTGGGCTTGTGTTTTTGCACACTACCAACCTACCTTTGCCCCAGTGTTCGAAGTGGTGGGATTGGAGAAAGTCCATTAGCTGGGTTTTGGGGAAGCAGTGGGTTCAGGATGTGTTTGGCCCTTTTATGTCCTCATGCGGTGAGAACGGACTCTTGGATACGTGCATGTGGCAGGAGTATCACAGATCAAAACTCCCCAATGTATGTAAGTATATTTGAAAGAATGCCATAAGTATGTGCCCCAAAACTTAGGTGTGGAGTTCTTTTTGAAATGAAGTCTAAATAAATAATGGAGGTTAATCTGATTTTCATTAAATCTCTGAGTACCCCAAGCTACTATAAAGTCAGGGGAAGCCGAACAAGCCTCAACAGCATGCCTTAGGAAAATGAGGTTAAGCTCTGGTTGAAAGTCTGGCATTAAAAACCTGCATTTGAAAATCTCAGTCCATATATAATCTATGATCACAGTGTGACTTTCACATTGAACCGGTCAGATGGAAAATGCCCCATGGCCATGAGCAATCGCATGTCAAATTTAAGTAAGAAATAGCTGTAAAATATGTAAATAATGCTTTTTAATTTTGTCCAAAACCCTGGTGTGAGTTCCATCCCAAGCACCCAGTGTTTTACCTTGAGAAGGAAAGTGCTTTCTCCTCTAATGCCTATATCTCCTCTTTTTAGTTGAAATTTCAAAGGAGGAACTAGACCAAGAAGATCCTTATCTGCATGATGGCTGCAGAGGTAAGTCAGGTGACTAGTCCTGCTAGCCAGCTCTTTTGTGGTTGTTTTCAATAAAGTGAAGCCAAATTAGATCTAGAGATAAGCCAAAGCCTTCTGCCTAGGATAGTTATGGGTAAAAAAAACATGAGGAAGAGCCCTTCCAAGGAGTAATGGGCCATATGTGATGCCTAAATAGTTCCTAAATGCAAGGGAGGCATTGTCTCTCACAGTGGAGTCCATCTTATCCAGCTGAAGCTGAGACAATACATTTAACTTCTACTTAACTTCTAGTGGGTAATACCTCAGAAGTGTCACCCTTGAACCTGTGGAGTACTTTGGATTCTTCAGATTATGATGATCCCATATTAAATATGTGCATCTTTTATTCTTCTGTTGGGGTGATCAGGGTGTTTGAATATGAAATTAAACTTGTTTCTGTTTGAGATGCATCACCTGAAAAAAAGGAAGACAAAAGTGGCTATTGTCCTGATTAGTCGTGCTGCTCTGCCTCCTTGGAAATGTGTATTAGGAATATTGCTCTGTTAAGTATTCTGATTTATTGCTTGTCACATGTGATTTACATGTCTATAAACCTAAATCAGCAGTGATTCATTGGTTTTTGCCAGCATTTCAGAACTCAGAAATGTATTTAGGATATAATCAATTTAATAGGCTTATATTCCAGTTGAAAAATTATTTACTGTGCTCCATGTTCTACAGCTGTTACAATCTGGAGAGAATGGGAGTATCTACCAGGTCATTAGTGAACCAGAGTTCACTCATGAGTAGTGCCTCTCCTCCTTGTCTCCAGTTGCTAATTACAAGACATGACATAGAAATATGTGTTACATATTTTCCTAGCATTATTTCTTCGTGTAATCAGTTGTTGCATTTCTCAGTTAATCAGCTGCCTGCAGGAGATGGATTGGTATTGCTAACTGCAAATTAGAGGTTCTTTCTACGGTATATTTTCTGATAAACTTGGCATGCCAAAAGTACTTGTAATTTTCTGAACTTTACCAGGGGAAACTTAAATTTCCTAGGCAGTGGAACTTCCAGCAATTTGTTTTGGAGCACCTTCATGGGGAAATTAATTCTGTTCTTCTAACACCTCCACTACAGGTTTTACTGTGTCAGGATGGAACTCACAGTATTAGCAGAGATTCAGAGAGCAGAGGCTGTTGATCTCAACCACAAAACTATGGTTTCACCTAATTTTCAGTGGTGCATTAATAGCCCTGACCTCATTAGAAAATGTTGTACTTAAAAAGATATTTTATAAAGTATTTATAATGTATTATAGTTGCAATTGCTCACATAGATTGTGCATATCTTGCACCTTTGTTTAATGCCTATCCAGCCATTCTGGAAAACAGGAGATGGGTTCTGTTTGTACCAAGAATACCTGCAGCCTTGAAACAAATATTTGTTTTTAGAAGTATATATAATTTTCTCTATTTTTAGAACATGAAACATTTTTAATATTAATTTCTATTTTAACAAGATCAGAAAAAGTTTTCTTAATGATGAGCCGAATTTTGTGTAAATTCTCTGTAGTATTCTCTTTCCGTTTATCAGAATAACCCTCCTTGTATTAATTTTTAGAGCTTTCAGTGCTTAGCCCTTTATTTCTTTTGTATATGTGTATTAACTTCTTTTCTAAATAAATCAAGTATCCTATAAGTTAATGGTTTGTTTCAGTTCCTATGAAGAGCCTCTTAATTGCATTAAACTTTTTAACATATCCATTAGGTGGCGGTCCCTGCTCTCAGCAGTGCAGAGACACAGGATCCAGTTACGTCTGCTCCTGCTTTGTTGGCTATCAGCTTCAACCAGATGGTATCACCTGTGAAGGTAAAAGAAATAAAGCCATTGTCTCAATTATCAACATTCTTGTTTTAAAAGATCAAGAATAAATATAAAAATACCGAGAGAGAAGAGATCAGAATATGCTTATGTCAGCTGGGGAAAGAGGTGAAACCATAAAAAGTTGATTTGAATGAAGTATTGAAATGAGAATTGTGGGAAGATGAAGTTAAGAAAAGATCAGAGGAAAAGGTGGAGAATTTAGAACAGAGAAGAGGAAGAGTTTGAATTTGATGTTGAGAATAAAACCAAACTAAAATACCTATTCTCTCTTGTAACAGTAGATTATAATTGATAAGGCAGACAAAATAAATAGGAGGATTCTTTAGCTTGTTAAGGACACAACTGACAGAAAGGATGAATGTTCTGGATTCCATAACTAGCATGGGAATTGTCAAGGAAGAATTGTTAATTTCTCCCAGAAGAACTCGTTCTTCCCCCAGAGGGTGCTGGGGCACTGAACAGGCTCCCCAGGAAATTGTCACGGCCCCAAGGCTGCCACAGCTCCAGGAGCGTTTGGACAACGCTCTCAGGGATGCACAGGGTGGGACTGTTGGGGTGTCTGTGCAGAGCCAGGAGTTGGACTGGATAATCCCTGTGGGTGCCTTCCAACTCAGCATATTCTATTCTGTGACATCAAATGAAATGGGCTGGGATAGAGGTCACACTTGACTTCTGGCACGAGCAATGTGACATTTGGTTCTGAGCTAGTGAGCCCAGGTTCCTTGTTGCTGAGGGGTATGAGCCCTGTGGCACAGTTCACCTTGCCCATCCTGCATAGCTGTTCAAGGATGACAAGCGTTCCTGATGAAGAGTGCCTTTTTCTGTCAGTGACTGAAAATGGAGTCTAAGTAGCTCAGATACAAACTTCAGAATATAAAATAAATATTGATGATTGGTCAGATTAACACTAACCTAGTTGAATATATAAAAAGGAAGAGCTTTTACATTTAATACACATGGATGTCAGATTTTCTTATGCATTCAAATTTAAAATGAAAAAAATTCACAAAGGAAATGTCTATCGGTAGCTGTAAAGTAGAAAGTTGCAGTTTGGCTCAGAGAATCCCTCAACCATATGTTAGTGGGATGCAGAGCAAGGCGAGGATTTCTGAAAGTTTGCCTCATTCATATAGTCACTATAATCCAACCATGAAATCACTTGAGGTCGGAAAAGACCCTTAAGATCATTGAGTCCAACATAAACTAAACACTGCCAACTCCACCAGCAGACCATGCCTACACATCCGAGCTGTAACAACCTTAGACATGTCCGGAGACATCATCTACTACTAGACTCTATCAGATGATGTTGACTCTTTGCTCTCACTCAGTTAACCTTCCTCCTCTAAAGTACAGTGAATCCGCACATCCTGGTACCAACAGGGTCCAAATGTTTTTGCTGGCTCACACCCTGGAAACAGCTGTGTAGTGGGGTGTGAGTGTGAGGCCAAATCCACACCTTTGTATTTTGATGCTCAGAGGAATGCCTGGTTGGAGGTGTGCTCACAGCTAGCCTTTGACCTGGTCTCTTCCCAGGGACTTCATGCTTCTTATTTACTCTCTCTTATCTCTTTTTAAATAATTTTGCATTTTGTAGATATTAATGAATGTATCACTGGGACCCACAACTGTGGGATTGGACAAACCTGTGTCAATACATTGGGATCCTTCCGCTGTCAGCGGGACACGAGCTGTGGAACTGGTTATGAACTAACAGATGACAGTCGTTGCAAAGGTATGTCCTGTGCAGAGAAACTAGAATCTTCCAGGCTTAAGTTCAAAACGAAGCACATCATTATGTCATGCTCTTTTGCTTTTGGTAAATACACGTGTAACTGAGACACATACACTTCAAGGACAGCAGTTTTTCCACCTGTGACCTTGCAGATAACCAGTTCAGGCAGCTGGGGGCTGCTGCAAACACTTCCCGGAGAGATAACTGTATTTTACACTGGCAGTTTTTGTTGCATGTTAGATGCTGGTCTGGGGACTAAAACAGGTGATTATGAAGGCTTAGCACTCACAGTGTATACAATTTCGTGGAGATTATTTCTGGCTAGCTCCAGTCTGGTCTGAGGAATTGATTGCTCATTAGTGAGTGGAGTGCGTAAGTCCTGCTCTTGGAACATATCTAATGGTTTGGATGCACCTGAATGAATCAAGTTTGCACATTCTGGAGTGTGAAACAAAGTGTGGCAAGTGGAGCCACCAGGTGATTCAGTTTGAAAATGTGAAGGTAGATGCATCTTTAGAAAAAGAAATTAAGCTTTTATCTTTAGGAGGTTTAATTTGTTACAAAGGGATTAATTTCTTAATCACAGCATTCCTAGGGATTTAAAAATGTGAAGGGGCTAAAAGCACTGTTCTTGACTAGCTGTGTTTAAACACAAAGGTAACAGTCTTTCTTACTAAAAAAATTACTTATTTCAAGTTGCATGTAGCTTAAAGAATGCTGTTATGTGCATCCATGACTTCACCTGACATGCTGCCTTCCAGAGATATAAATTAGCAGCAAACTCCACTTGATGTGGAGTTGGTTTCCACTATGAGAAAGTCTGTTCCCCCCAAGCCTAGAATGGTTTATAAATAAACTAATTTCATTATACTGAGTAAATTACCTCAGCCAAAATTTTAGGTAAGGTTTTACTGTAGGAACTGATCAGTGGTGAATAATAAATAGATTGAATAAAGAGGCTGATTAATGACCTCCAATGCAAAACTTGCAGAACATCAGGCAATGTTTTGAAAGTGTCATGGTGTAACTGCGATCCTTTTGAAGTAACACTTCTGTTGGTTTGAATGACATTAGATTTAGGCCAACAAATACCTTACTGGCAAGTATTAACATCTTTCTCTGTTGGAAAAAAAGGAGTACAGATAGTAAATTATGCATGCCACTAATTTTAGAAAGTTCTTACCTGGGTAAGATATGCTAATAATGTTAATTATTAATGTTTTGTTAATAGGGATAAAAATAGAAATTAATGATCTTCATGTATGGTTTTTAAATGCCAAGTAACATGACTGAGTTGTGCTACATGTGAATCCTGCTAAACCCAGTTCAGTATTAACCCAACCTAAACTTCAAATGGTCTCCACAGTAATTTTTTAAGTCCCACAAACTCTAGGGCTACTGTTGTATCAACTGCATAAATGAGAAAGCTGAGGTATTCTATTGCCAGAGAGTTTCTGTATTTTGATAGCTTTAGGAGATTTCATCCCATTGCCAGGTGGCAAACATAAATTTTAGTTGCTTATATGTAGACAGGACTACATTAGTGAGTGAAGCCTCATTTGCTGTTGTCTCCTTTATCTGCTTCATTTACAAATTTATTTACAAATGTTTGTTGTCTATTGTCTTTCTGTCTGGAGTAGAATATTAAAGTAATCAGAAGTCATATTTATGTGCATTTTAAAGCATGATAATTCAGGGATATTGTAAGCCTTTATGGATGGGAATCAAGGCCAATTAATTCACTTAGGAAAGAAATGAACAATATCTACATTGGATCTAAAGTTAAAATTAAAATTGCACTTGGATAATTAAATCTTCCTGACTTCAAAGCTAAGCACACTGATGAATCAAGGCTGAGCAGTACTTAATGTGATGTGTTAGGTACTCTGTAATAGTTTTGAATCATTTAGTTGTGAGAATTAAACTTGTAAAGCATAATATGCACAGGCACACCCCTATATATAATATTAATAATGAAATAGTAAAAAAATCTTAACATACCTGGTTTTAGTAAGATCTTTTTTGAGGTAGTAAGTCAGATTGATCCTGGATCACAGAATTTCAGGAAGGTATGCCGAAGATTAATCTGTATGATGATTTTACCTATGTCTTATGTTTTAAATGTAATGAAAAAACCTGTTGGATTCCTGCTAACAATTTTTTTTTGTGATGTACCAGATATTGACGAATGTGAGACTGGTACTCATAACTGCCCCCCCGATTTTATCTGTCAGAATACTCCAGGATCTTTCCGTTGCCGACCCAAGCTACAGTGCATGAGTGGGTTTATACAAGATGCACTAGGCAACTGTATTGGTAAGGCATGTTCTTATCTTGGGAAATACTCAAGTGTTGCCTGGGAGATAAGTGGTAGTTTCACTGAGTGGGTTCTGAGCTGCTCAAGCCATTCTTCATCTGTGTATGCATTGCTCTTTCCTTGGTCCCACAGGTAAGAGTGACAGATGAAAGCCATTTAAATAAAGGACTTAAATACTAGATCGCCATTTTTAATGAGATTGGGTTACCTAAGGTGCTTGCTGCTTAAGTCTTTGGGTGTTTTATCTGAAACAAAATTTGTAAAAAAATCGTTATATATTTTATCTAACTCTATCCAAAAGGTTTTAGCCAAAGCTTTGTGTAGAAAGCTGTAATTATGGCATCCTCTGCAACACACCCTTTGATATTAGTCTGCTTGGTTTTACAGGCATGTAGGTCTTTCCAGACCTGTCCCACATTACAGCCCATCAAGAGTCTTACTGTGTGTGAGAAAGATGGGGCAGTTGCAACATACTGTGGAGAAGAGTTTTACTTTAAAGACTGATGACAATCTTGTCAGGCCAATGCCTTGTTTCCAAGACTCCCCCAAACCAGAGTTATAACCTTCATATAAATACATTAGAATTACTGGTTTCCAGTAGACTCTATATGAATTTGTCTAATGTGACCCACAAATCTATCAGTTATTCCTTTGAGTATTATTTTCAAGTCTCAACTCAACCTTTAATTCCCCCATTGGCATAGCAAGTCTTGGACTTGTGGAACTGGCCAAGCAGCAGCAGCTGCCAAGTTGCACAGATTATCAGCCCCTTGTTCTCCTGACCATATCATACCCTGTAGTGTTGAAATCTGTCACTGGAAACAGACTGAAAACAAAATTGACGCCTTTAAAACGAGGTGGGCCAGTGCCTGCACGCAGCAAGCCCTTTGAAGACACATCTGCCACAGGTAGCACCAGGTCCGTGGCAGCTTGTGGTTAACTCGCCGTCACAGACATCCATAAAGCCACAGCAATTTGCAGCAGCAATAATTATGGCCCATAAAATGCATTTGCTCAAAATATTTACCAAAACCATTTCACATTCCAGCTTTACTCACTGGCAGTCAAATGCTTCCCTGTGAGGAGTTGAGGGGATTTTGTTGTTGGATTTGTGATTCTGATCATCATGTAGAAGCCAAGAGCTAGATCAGAACCCACAGACTGAAGCAAAACTGGTTGAACTGACGAACCGAATTGTTGATTAGCTCTTTGTACGTTTAAGGGAGACTTTTAAAGGCTTTGAAACAAATACAAGTTCTATACCAAATTTCCACTGCTTTTCAGTGGGATCTATGGCTTTTATACCTCCCCAGTCTTCACTCTGTAAGTATTGTATCAGAGAAGACAAATGTCATGAATAGTTGTATTCTCCCACGGGCAGAACTTTTCTCTGAAGCGTTACATAATGAGAGCATCTTACCTTAAACCTCATGAGACTGGAAACTGTTGCACTGACTTGTGCTCTTGTAGATATCAACGAGTGCCTGAGTACCAACATGCCGTGCCCGGCTGGGCAGATCTGTATTAACACTGACGGCTCCTTTACCTGCCAGCGAATCTCACCCAGCTGTGGCCGAGGTTACCATCTCAATGAAGATGGAACAAGATGTGTAGGTGAGTGACAGTTGGGAAGAAAAAGCGGTTTTAAGAAAATAACTCATGTTTATAATTTGTTTACCAGTTTCTTGCACTTTGCCCAGGTTTTTCCCATTTCCACAGTCAATTCTTGATCCTGTTCTTTCCCTCATGGCAGTGCCAGCAAGTGAAGAATGACAAGCATCCACCCTCTGTCCTTCATATAACTCATGAGGAGTAATGATTATCAGCCCCCATAAATGGCACTGGCTGTGACTGTCTCAATGGAACAATGCTGTGTGGTCCCAAATCTCCTTAGTACAGAGAGATAACACAAGGTCAACCTAATGCCCCACAGAAGCCATTCGAGTAACATTGAAAGATGTAGATGCCTTTGGCTGCCTTTTAACTGAGGTACTTTTGCAAAGAGAAGCCTTTTTGTATGTGTTTTCAATTTCTGTAAATGGCTTATCAAAGCACTACTGATGACTCTCAGACGTCTTGCACCAGATGAAGATCTGATTCACAAATATTGAGTATGCATAATAAAACAATTTTGCACCTGAAT
Organism: Pachycephala philippinensis; assembly: GCA_013397055.1. NCBI lineage: Eukaryota > Metazoa > Chordata > Aves > Passeriformes > Pachycephala > Pachycephala philippinensis. Next base: position 112,640 of record VWZT01002570.1, on the reverse strand, counting down.
TCCTCCAAAGATTGCCTGATTACTTAATCGCTCTCCTCCCAAGTCCATCAACATTAAGGACACCTTAGAGCTAACCTGCTTTGGTATAAATAATTTGGATTTGTGTCTCTGATCTTGTAAAAGCCGAGAGCATGATAACATCTTGTTTTCTGTTTCAAAACAGTTTACAACCACCAGGGGACAAAGAAATATGTTAACATGTTGCTCTTCTCTCAACTTTCATAGTCATAAGTGTACTTAAAATCACTTTTTATTTTAGATGTGGATGAGTGCTCATCCTCTAACCAGCCCTGTGGAGAAGGACACATTTGTATCAATGCCCCAGGCAATTACCGCTGTGAGTGCAAAGCTGGCTATACTTTTGATGTCATCAGTAGGACGTGTATTGGTAAGTTGCACCTCTCAACCTAAATACGTGCAGCCATGGCACTTACAAAATGATCCTGTGTAAAGAATGTTGCTGCTCTCTGCATACCCTCTGTCAACAGAATGTAAAATTGACTGCTATATTACTTGGATGAATCTAAAATCATATTAAAGAACTGCTGATACTTCAAAGGAAGCTGTATTAGTATTGTCAACATGTTATCTGCTATTAAGAGGTAAGGTGGTGAGAGTGTGTAATTGTTTCCTGTCATATTTTTAAAAGCACCTACAGCAAAAGATTCCTTTGGAAGATCAAAGCAACTTTCTTCCGTATAGATCTAATCCAGTTATACTCTGGGGTGCTTCTAAACGAACATTTTGAGGACTTCTTCTCTCTCTAGTATGAAATTTAAATCTGGAAAATAGCAATCAAACTTTTATAACCACATTCTTGTCCAGACTGGTACCGCAGTGAGCCAGCCAATCCATAGACCTCTCTGTGTATTCATCATTGCAGATATCAATGAATGCAGACGCTACCCAGGCCGCCTCTGTGCTCACAAGTGTGAGAATACTCCTGGTTCCTACTACTGCACTTGTACCACGGGATTCAAACTTTCAGCTGATGGTAGATCATGTGAAGGTACGGCTGTCAGTGCTTTGGTTATTGAGTGTGGGAAACAGCTAATTGCTCTTTTAGCTGTTTTTTATTTTGGCTTGCAAGACTGCACTGGAATGGCATGAGAAATCATCACAGTGTAGTCTCTTTGATTACATAAATGCTGTTAATCGAGGCCGCTATAGCCCACAGCTTGAATATATTGCCCTTAGAGTGGGTCATTTGACAGGATAAGATGGCACAACCTCAAGCTGCACCAGGGAAGGTTCAGGTTGGACATCAGGAAGAATTTCTTCACTGAAATGGTGGTCAGGCATTGGAATGGGCTGCCCAGAGAGGTGGTGGAGTCCCCCTCCTGAAGGTGTCCAAGGAATGCCTGCACGTGGCACTCAGTGCTCTGGTCTGGGTGACCAGGTGGGGCTTGGTCACAGGTTGGACTCAGTGGTCTTGGAGATATTTTCCAACCTGAATGGCTCTGTGATTCTGTGATGCAGAGGTGTATGGATCTGCATTTGCTGCACTTTGAAGGGTGATTCAACTCAATCAGATTCTAAACCTTCAAAACCAACCTTGCTGATATCCAGACACAAAAATGTAAGTGTTGGCCTAAAGATTCCCTCCCAGTCTCACACCTTCAAGTACAGTAGGAAATTATAGCACAGTGCAAATTAACCTATACTGCCAGACCCTGTTAAGAGTAACACACTGAGCCCCCTATTTCCAGGTTACTCAGTGACATGTGTGCCATCCGTTTTTAATTTAAAAAATTACCTGCCGAAGTTTTGTCATATTCCAGTATTAGGAGTGATGAATATAGCAAGAAATTTGGGGTTCAGGTGTATAACTCTGCATTTCAGATTTGAATGAGTGTGAGAGCAACCCCTGTAGTCAAGAGTGTGCCAATGTGTATGGCTCCTACCAGTGCTATTGCCGTCGCGGATTCCAGCTCAGTGACATCGATGGCATTTCGTGTGAAGGTGAGCTCTGTAGTGTTGCAGAGAGAAGGTGGGTGGGAATTTCTTATTGTCACCGCAGCAATTCCATGTAATTTTTTCATTTTAACATTTGAGTCTCTTCGGTATTTTCTTGTGAAACTCTATTTAATGAAGGTCTCCCACCCACGTCCTTTTCTAGAAGCATCTCTCTGTATGTGTGGTGTCAGTTTTGCTGAATTGTAGCTTGGCATACTTTCGTAACTTGACAGAAATTTGTTTTTTTGCTGAGGAACTACCCCAATTTCTGATCTTCAGCAAGTGGAGATATGAGCATATTTATATGTTACATATGTAATATATAATATTACTAGGTAGTATTGTATGTATACTCCTTTTGTGGCTGGTTCTGAACTGATGTGTTCTCAAATACAAGGAGGATGTGGGTGTGACCTCGTGCACAAGATCCTGAATTTGGACTTAGGTCTCCGGGACTTACTAGACAGTGAGGCCTTGGGCAGAACACCTAATTTTGATTTCCTTTTTGTAAAAACAAGGTTAAAACTATTAATCTCCCTCCTTTTTATAAAGCACTACAATACATGTCACTGTAAAGTGCTTGCTCTTGTCCGTTACTTTGTCTCTTGGGCTCTCATGTAGCTTTTAATTTTCTTCAGAATTCCATTTATTCCCAAAAATCTTTGCTGTTTAGATGTTATTGGCTAGAGCCACACCTATCTGATGATCTTCTTCATTGCCCAGAAATTAGAATCATCAGATTGTGTTTGAAGCTCATAGCAGGAGCACTGTACGTGTGCTGGGTTGAATGTCATGACCACATAGTGAATTAGTGGTGTTTTTTTCTTGCAGATATTGATGAATGTGCTTTGCCTACTGGAGGACATATCTGTTCCTTTCGATGTATTAATATTCCTGGGAGCTTTCAATGTACTTGTCCCTCCACTGGGTACAGGCTGGCACCCAATGCACGCAACTGCCAAGGTGAGTTCAATAACTGCAGGGAGACCTCACTGGATTGTGGACTTCTGACAAGTTCCAGCAGTTTTCTTATTTAAAAAATGCCTTTCCTACAACATTATAGGTAAAGCAGTAGCCATCAGCTAGACGTCTGAAGAAACCAGTCTTTTATAATAAGTATACAGGAAATTTCCATTATAAAATAATTCAGTAGAGAATACTTTTTAAAACATTATTAAATAATTACAAAAAATTATTACAATGAAGATTCCAATGGTGAAATGCTATGAGTTGGTTTAGCCATTAAAAGGAAATATCCTGCTGTAGACATGTCCGCAAATATTGAGGTCTTGTCCACTTAGTGGCACTGCTGCTCTTCGTTTTCCACTTCTTGCTGGTTGGTTGGGTTAGTGTTCTTCTTTTTCGTTCTTCGGCCCCGCCCTTGCAATCCTGTAGTAATGTTTAATTGCACCCCATGTTCTGTAGTATCTAATAGGATTCTGCCATTGTCTGGCACCTGCAAGTAGAGGGAAAGCATGTGTTTAATCCACTCCCCTGTTTCCATTTGGCAGATATCGATGAGTGTGTTGCAGAAAGCCACAACTGCTCTTTCAATGAGACCTGCTTTAACATCCAGGGCGGCTTTCGCTGCCTGTCTTTGGAATGTCCAGAGAATTACCGCAAGTCAGGAGATACGTAAGTACCTTCTTTTTCAAGTCCAGGCAGTATTTTGGTAACAGGATCTCCTTAATGTCATGCCACTGCCAACTGAACACAGAGCAGTTTCTAGCAAATATGTATTGTGTTGGCAGGCCTACTCTATGTTTTTCACACACAGGTCTGGTTTCTTTCTCATGCTCCTCTTTCTAAGAAAAAGATACTCCCTTAAAAAATGCCATATGTCAGTGGTTTGCACCATAATGATCCCCAGAGCCATAAGCAGGTACTCTCTGTCTCCTTCGCAGGCAGCCTGATAGGAGGGCTACATTCAGCTTTGAAATCCTTTGCTTTTATTTCAGAAGCACACATAGTCTTTCCTTACTTTCACACTTCAGCCAAAGGGTTCTTTTTAGCTCCCTCTCTGAATTCTCACCTATGCTGTTGCAAAGCAAGAATTGCAAGAATGTCTTATTTTTAGTACCACTTAATTGAATCATAGAGTATCAAGGGGTTAGAGTGGACCTTAAAAATCGTCTAGTCCCAACTGTCTCTGCCATGTGCAGGGACATGTCCCACTAGACCAGTTTGCTTAAGTCCATATCCAACCTGGCCTTGAGCACTGACAGGGTTGGGGCATCCACCTCCCTGAGCAAGCTGTTCCAGTGTCTCACCACCCTCACAGTAAAAAATTTCTTCCTAATATCTTACATAAATCTCCCCTCTTTCAATTTGTACCCAATTTTCACCTGTATTAGAAAACCTGGGAATCCTAGCAAGGGTGGTATGTTAGCTGCAGCTCATAATTGCATCACTAACCCAGCTCAGAGACAGTGTGCATTCTGATGTACAAAACAGGAGACAGCTCTGGTAGGAGGGGCAACTGGCAGCTCTTTTATACCCATCAAATGGTGCCAGCAGAGTGGAGAAGTTGCAAACTCTCAGTTGTGTAGCTGAGTTTATGGCTAATGAAGGTGGTGCTTCGCCTCTGGCCCTGTGGCTCTCTGGCCACCCTGTACTCCAGCAATTCTTCCAAAGGCTGCTTCATGGTCCCCCCGTGTGCTTCACACTCAGGTAAGTGTGTGTTCCACCAGCCAGGGAGGAAAGCTGACAAATCACATTTGTTATCAACCCACTATTGCTTTTCCCAGTCAGTGCTGGTATGGCCACCATCTGTTAGACAGAACTGGGTACCCTGTGCCTCCTCTGCAGAATGAAGCCAACACTGATCTTCATCTCAGGGATTTTGTGGGGATTAGTTAGTTTGCATTTAAGCCTTAGTCACTGAAATGCCATATAAGTGGCACAGCAGATGTATTTGATCAGAATGCTGGAGAGGAAGTTCGTGGTGTAAATGCAGCTATTTATAAAATATGCCTGTGTTCTGGGAAGGGCAATAGGCATTAAATTTTAAATTGTATTTGTCACATCAATGACCAAGCAATGCCTCATGATGCAGATGTTCTCTTTATTTGTAATACTGTGGGTTCATTTGTATCCTAATTTTAAAAAAAGTGCAATGTGCAATGGGCCACTAGGCAGAATTAGTAGATTTCTGCTCTTGTGGATATTCCTGTGTTGCAGAGTTCAATTTATAAAATACACATTGTACACACATTCCATTTCATCTTCTCTCTTATCTGTATTTGACTTTAATGGCTGTTTGAGCTATATGGGATCTTTTGCAAAAGCAGTAGAACGTCTGAATTGTTTTTCTGTGTCTGGGTTATTGGGCTCTGTAATGGCTTTCTCTGCCTAACTCAGACCTACTCATAGGGTGAGATCCTTCTGATGCACTTGGGCTATAATTAGGCTATGAGTCAGACACAAATCTTGCAGCTGCTCAGTGAAATTCTAATTATTTTAATTCCTTGAATTATTATCTCGTTGGATTTATTAGGTTTTCCCCTCTCAACAGCTACAGATAGTTACTAGAGGTATTGTTGAAAACATGTTTGCATAAAGCGAAGAGAATGTCAGTTCATTATTATCATTGACAAAATCCAGTGGGTTCCGGAGGTGCTCTCATACTTAGCCGGGATACGGATGTTATACCAAAGTGCTGGAATCAGGGTTTATGGGGGGGGTTACCTGGTGCTCACTGGGGAGCAGTTTCATAAAACAGCTCTTTAGCACCCTTTTTACATCCAAACTACTTTACATCTCCTTGACTGATTTAGTTTTGCATATATACCACAGCAGGGCTGATAGCCAGCATATCTTTGTTACGTTCTGTGTGATAAAGACATTAAATTGCTTTTTCACCCAGGCTCTAAAATCAAAGTAGTTGGCTTCTTGTACCATCACATCTAGTACACATACCGTTTTTTCTCTCATTTTTATTCAAAACACGAATGTGTTTCACCAGCTTGGCACATCATAAGAAAGACAATGTATTTTTCCATTCTCATCAAGTTGGCACCTCAGGAAATTTTTTTACCCCGTTCCCCATTTGTCTTTGGAATAGCTATAATTTAGTAGGCCTCAGTCCTGTAAATCAAAGTTTCTTTATTCTTATTTTTCCTTTAAATCCTTATGTACAGGCAACGGCACTCAGTGATCCAGAAGCTTCTTTACCCAATACCTTTAAAGTAGAGGTTTTTGCGTGGTGGCTGTTGCAGTGGCGATTGCCATCAGGTGAAGTACTTGCAGCATCATCCCAGGCTATGGGCTGGAACCTTAGGATGCTGTTTAGATAATCTGAGCTCCAGGAGGAAACAGTCTGTGTTATTTTCCCCAAAGACAGCAAAATGCCTTGGTGGTCTTAGTGGATGGAGTTTGGGTTTGGATTGGTCATATAGCTAGAGCTACATATATGGATAGTATTATACTTTCTAGACATAGTAGGGCTGAGATTAGACGTGTTCGGTGGAAGGCGAGGCCTAGGCAACTTAGGGTAAAGGCGGAGTAAAAACTTAGGTGTAATGGGGACATAAAGAAAGTTATAGGGTGTGAGCTATAATTTGTTGAGTCGAAATCAACTGTCTTAGTTAGACTAACTTTCTGTTATTCTGCTCACTCCAGTCCTCCTTGGGTTCATTCATAGATTAGGCCTAGGGTAAGTAGTAGGATGAGGATGGAGCCCCATGTGAGCGTAGTAGTTGGAGTTTGAAGTTGAATGGCTCATGGTAGTGGGAGTAGTAGGGCGATTTCTAGGTCGAACAGTAGAAATAGGATAGCTACTAGGAAGAATCGAATTGAAAATGGTAGCCGGGCGGATCCTAGTGGGTCGAAGCCACATTCGTATGGGGATAGTTTTTCTGAGTCAGGGGTTATTTGGGCTAGTCAGAAGTTTAGTGCAGTTAGGATGATGCTAAGGGTTAGAGATATTGTGAGTATAAATAGGATTATGTTCATTACTCTTCTCTGGGTTTAAACCAGATTCTAAGGATTGGAAGTCGATCGTAATTAATATACTAGAAGAGTAGGATCCTCATCAGTAAATAGTTACGTAGAGGAACAATCATATGACATCTACAAAGTGTCAGTATCAAGCTGCTGCTTCAAAGCCGAAGAGGTGGTTGGGTGTAAAGTGGAATTTGATTAGGCGTAGGAGGCATACTAATAGGAATGTAGAGCCTTCAATTTCATTGAAGGCCTTATCTCTTTTAAATTCTGCTTTTTGTTTTTCATTGATCAGTCTATAGGCTTGGTATTTTTCCCAGGATAGATTAAGATCTACTGCTCCTCATAATAGAACTTAACTTGCTGCACTGCCTTGCCAAACAGTTTTTGTTTTCAAATTGCATAACAATTAACTTCTCTTTATATGGCATTGAAGTCTAACATTTGTAATATTTAAGCCAAGAAAAACAGTAGAAAAGATACAGAAGCGTTTATGGCAACATGACAGATATGTGCTGCGTTGAGCCAAATGGGGAACTATTTGTATTTTCTAGACATGTCTGCATATTATTAGGGTTGCGTGGTGCTTATCATTATTCGGACGTATTTTTAACTCCTTAAAATTTTGCCAAAATGTAACCAATGGCTGAAATTTTACATGCCAGGTGTCTGACTCAGGCTCAAGTTTTGGCAAATTTCAGCCAAAGCAGTTCACCCATTTCCAAGAACAAGTGTAGAGAGGGACACACTGGTTTGTGTGTCTTAGGGACATTTTGGTGACTTTTTAAAAAGAATTTATTTTAACAGTTTTCTCTCATGTTATGGAGCGGAAATCTGAAATTTGTTAGGAAAATCCTTTTGCACTTTTTGTCATCCTTACCAAAATCCTCTGAAATTTTGAAATGACAAACTTTGTAAAATTGCATTCAGCCTTTTTTTCCATAAGCCTTAGGAAACAAAGACCTTGATGGGTAAACTTAATCCACTCCTGTATGCCAAAATAGGCTCAGATGTACCTGGAATATTTCTGAGAGTTCTGTATTTAACTTTTGCTTCAAGTCCTTGAATGATAAGGATTTCATAGTCTCACTAGCGATCTGTCTTTGTGTTTGGCTATCTGCCTCCCTGCAATTTAATTCTTCCTATCAGTAGAGAGGTCTTCTTCCAGCAACAAAGAGTTCACTTCTGATTTAGTGGTCCTGAGCTTCTTATTGCTCTTCATAGCAGTCTGAGACATGCAGACACAGACTGTCTGAGCCTGCTCCCACGTAAAGCCATGGGAGAGGAGCCCAGTCTGTCTGTCCTGGGCAAGTACTGTCTGCCTGGACAGCCCCAACTCCATGGATAAGTGAGCTGTTTCTAGCATGGGTGAGAGAGGAGCCAACTTGGTAAGAAGAAAATGCATACTTTGAGATAAGGAGGGATGTAGGGAGGGAAGGATCTGAAGGTGTGTCAAGGTGAGGAGAATGAGTCTGGGAGATGCTTCAGGGGTAGCAGGTAAAATGAGGTAAAACTAGAGAGAAAGGGGAAAACAATCATAGGGGTCAGGACCTTACTGTCAAGGGTGATTGATTCCAAGGAACTAGTGACAGGACAAGAAGACATCAGGAAGAATTTCTTCACCAAAAGGGTTGTCAGGCATTGGAAAGGACTGCCCAGGGAGGTGGTGGAGTCTCCATTCCTGGAGATGTCCAAGGAACTCCTGGACATGGCACTCAGTGCTCTGGTCTGGGTGACAAGGTGGGGATTGGTCACAGGCTGGACTCGGTGGTCTTGGAGGTATTTTCCATCCTTAATGATCCTATGATTCTATTCCAGATTTGGATGAGGACCATCAGAGGAAGGAATAATTTGAGATGGCTGCACAAAGATCCTGAGGGAAAGGATCTGTGCTTTGGGTCTAGGGCCATGAAGTAGAATCTGAGAGAGCTAAGTGTCATCCAGGAGAGAATGGAGCAAGAAGTGGAGGACTGGCACTGGCTGAGTAGACAGTCCTGATGCCAAATATCTGAGCGAGCAGCAAGGGCCATAGGCTAGGAAAGGGGATAGGAAGAAGAAACTAGATTAGGAAAGACAGATGAAGGAGACAAGGATAGGACATAAAAGCTCAGTGCTGAGGGAAAAGAGAAGATAGTTCTTTCTCCTCTACAGCTTGAAATGTCCTAGAGATTTTCCATCTCCAGACAGGAGGAGCATACAGAGTGCTTGTCCATCCTCTCTAGTACTCTGCTGTATCCTGTTTTCCTGCCTGAAGCGGGGCTCCAGATTCTCCTCTGGTTAAGAATTGTCCGTGAAGACCAACCATCAGTTGGTTTCATTCCCTTTAAGTTCTGGTCTGTTTAAGACAAAAACCACCTTCCCTGCACAGCTGACCATTAGCATCAATGTTGAGATCCATGATGTGGCGATGGCTCACTTGGACCTCATGGTGTGGTGCAACCTGCTGAAAAGAGGTGCACACCGATGATAGCACGAGCAAGAGCCTTTGCAGTGGAATATATTCTAGGAGGCCTGGAAGATTGTTACAACTCTGGAAATCTACAGCATAGGATGTATAGTGAGTGTATAGTTCATTAATAAAACTTGGTTAGTTGCTCAGCATGTTGAGTTGGTTTCCCTGTAGGAAGTAAATCACAAAGCCATAAATCTTGCTAATAAAAAGTTCGTTTTCCTTCAGTACATGAGTAATTGTTGTATTACACTCAACTCCTTTGAGCACAATGAAGTGAAAGCCTGACTCAGAAATTAATGTGAGGGAAGGCATAAAATATTTTTCTCCTTGTTTTCCTGTTACAAAATGCTGTATTTATTATCTACAAATGGAATCCCTCTAGTTTTGGTAGTTTTCTTTTATCAGTGTTTGGCGCATGAAATTCAAACTGGGAGTAATTATTTGAAACCAGTATTTCAGCCACATAAATAAACATAAGAGAACAGAGTGAGCTAAAGTAACTGGGTTCAAATTCTGGAATAAGCATTTAGCAGCAGTATACACTTACTTTTGTAGCCCATGCACCTGATTTCAGAGATTTGCAAAGACATGTACAACTGCTCCCGGGCTCTGGGCTTGTTTTCTCTGGTAGCATGTTCTGCCTCCTCAGCACTCCCCTCTCCTGCTGGGCCCCTCGGCTCTGTCCCGTGGCTCACAGTGTGGTGGCAGGACACAGGAGCTCTACAGGCAGCTCACCTGTCCCAAGGAGCCATGGAGCTGGGCAGCACCCAGGGCTTGGGCTGCTCCCTCAGCAGCAGCCGCTTGCTGCCTTCCCCCACCATGTGATTTCCTGCTGCCCACTAAATGTCTAGAGAGTACACTGGGGTTGAAATGCTCTTGCCTTTGCAGTGTGTGACCTCAGAATGAACTCTGGTTCTTGAAAGCAATAATATTTGCTATCTCTCCTTTGTGGTTATTTGATGGAACAATCACTGCACGTTAACTGAACCTACAGTGCAGTGTGCAGTGTATACCACCAAAGCACGAGATAAAAGATGATGAATTTTGAATAATTTTAGCTCCTAGCCACAGGCACATCTGTCTTCACAAATAACTTTCTGAATCAGCAGAACATCCCTTTTTCAAGTCTTCGAAAGCTGGGAGCTTTGTTTTTTTGTTCTCGTAAAAAATTCTGGCCATAATTTTAAAATGTATTTTACTTTTATAAAATAATAAGGGAGAGCACCTTTATGAGAGTGTAAGTGCTCATAAGCATGTACATGCTTCTAAGAAGTCGTACTTGAAGTAAACATTTCCAGCTAAGGAATTGTCTCAACTTGCTCTACAATTTCACCAAAACCAAGTAGCCTCATGATTTCAACAACACCAAGTCATTCTCCTTAGTGGAGTTATTAATGACATTTCAGAAAAGAATGCAGAACTCTCCATACCTGAAAATACTTCAAGAGTATCCACATCTAATTAGCCGGCTGTCCTGTGAGGACTTGCGCGTGATCTTTAAACACATGAATAAAATTAAGAATGCATTTAAATCTTCAAAGAATTGCTTCAAAGAAGTACTTTTGTTTGCAGGTAGTATTACAAGAAAACACATTAATTGAAGAACTGAGGGTACTTTTAATTAGTCTTTCTGAAAGCGCTGATTTTGCATATAATGAGAAGTTCCTGGAATTCAGATCACTATGCATTGGCAACAAAGTGGGGCTTGCTTATGAACCACAGTTCTGTTGGTAGCAGATACTCCTGATAGGAGCTCAAACTCATGTCAAAATAAAATAATGAAATGAACATTCAGATTTACTTGAGGTGGTAAGAAGCAAACCATGCTTTTGTGCTGCAGCATTTCTTGGTAAAGAAACGAATTGTTTCAGTTCCAAAACTTCAACCTGTGGACCAAATACTGCTTGGAGTGGAGAGACTCTTGCACATAACTTAATTGATTCGTAGTTTTGCATGAGGCAAGTTTGGAGCTAAATGCTCAACCTGATCATGACGAAATTTTGCCAAGTTATCATCCAGCTGAGATCATCGTTGTCTACCTTTACTTCCACACACCTGCCTGAAAGGATGTTTGGATACCTATGTGGTGATTTAATCTGAAATGCCTACAAGCTTACCCAGTATGCAATCCTTTACACACTTCTCAAACCCACCAGGTACCATCACATGTCAGATCTTCATTAATGTGCTGGTAAACTGTAACACTCTTTAACAGCAGTGACTTGGATGCCCATAGCTGTCTACCGTATTTTTCTGGACAAAGATCACTTCTCTCAGGAACAGAACACACGAAGATTGTGACTGCTAATGTAGAGGTTTGTTGTTCCCTGCCAGCCTGTATTGGTGATCTCTTGCTAGTGCTCTGGGTTTTTCACTGTGACACAGTGCTAAGGGAATGAAAGAGCAGAGGGCAAATTCCTCTCTCACCAGAATCATTCCCGTGACTTAGGACTATGTAAGAGGAGATTGAATGTGTAGGACACACACTGGAGACATCAGGCCATTGGATCTTGTTTTCAGGGCTTGCCTAGATAGGTGTTAGACTGACTCAGGTTGGCTTTCCTGAGAGTACAGAGGAATACTGTGCCATATCAGCAGGAAAAGGTTTTTCTTCAGAGACCATCTCCTTGGACATTCATGGTTTTCAGAGTACTTTACTCAGTCTTAAAATACAGCCAGACATCCCAAGTAGGACACAGACAACTCCCTAACCACTTAGAATCTCTTCCTTTACTGAACATATGTCCAACCAGCAAAAGAATAAAATGTGGAGGGGAAAAAAGCACCAGTGAGCACTCCCTAGGAGAGCTTGGCTGACGTAAATTCAAATAAACTCTCATCCCCGCTGAGCTGCCAGACTTGATCCATCTGTGTGTGCAGAGCAAGGGCAACACTTCTGACAATGGCAACGCTTCTCCCAACACTCCAACTGCAGGCAAGTTCATCCTTATTGAATACATGTCCCTTTGCAATATGAGTGAGGTGCCAGGCTCAAGAATGGATACAGGATGCAAGTCAGCCTATCTTTTCCCACCCCCACTGCCCTTGCTCTCCCCTCCCACTTGCTAAATGTGCACTAATCTTCCTCTTGTCTTGTGTTCTCACTTTTCTTGCAGTCGCTGTGAGCGCTTGCCTTGTATTGAAAATAAGGAGTGCCAGAGCCTGCCTCTGAGAATAACCTACTATCACCTCTCTTTTCCTACCAACATTCAAGTACCCACCGACATTTTCCGCATGGGTCCTTCCAATGCTGTCCCTGGGGATAAAATTCAGCTGTCCATCATCAGCGGGAACCAGGAGGGGTTTTTCACCACAAAAAAAGTGAACAACCACAGTGGCCTTGTGGTCATGCAGCGTCAAATCACAGAGCCCAGAGACCTTCTTCTGACAATTCAAATGCAACTTTCCCGCCATGGAACTGTCAACACATTTATTGCCAAACTTTTTATCTTTGTCTCTGTGCAGCTTTGATCCCTAACTTACAGTCATCATTGCCTGCTCTTTCTCTTCTAAGAGCAGCTTTTTTCCCCCAATTTTAATAAAGTTTTAGTTTATCTGTTGCATGCTGCACTTGCATTTTATTGGCCATCATCATTACAGTTTTCCACTTTCTCCTATAACTGAACATCTTAATTCATGGAGACTCTTCTGTGTACTCTGCATCATTATACAAAGCAGAAGTTGGTGTCTAAGAGTTCATTAGCTGAACATACTGAGGACTGAAAGCTATTGATTTACTTCACACAGTAGGGGAGTCATCTGATCATACACAGTTACATATGTTTAGGTCTAAATTTTCCAAAGGAAATAGGTACATATTTTGAGCTGTCTCATCTCAGACTTCTCCAGAAAATTTCATCGCTTATAGGGCAAATAGTGTACATTTTCTGGAAATCTGTTAAAAGGGCATAACTTGGAAACTTAGGACCCCTGAGGTGCCCCAGCACGTGTCAGTATAAAACTGTGCAGCTGTCCTGTTTATCATTACTCTGTTGTATCCCATGAGCTAATGCTGATTTCCACCAGGGACAGATCCCAGTTCTAACTTCTAAGGATGGTACAAAAGCTAATCTCCTCTAAAGAACGTTTATTTGAGAGATATTTCATCTTTTTTTCTGTGGAAATTTTGCTGAATGGAAAAACTAATGACAGCAGAACAGCAATCAACTTCATAACAGCATTCACCTAATAGCAGAGAGCTCCTTTCTGTTTCACGAGCTATATCTTGAAATGTTCCCATCTACAGGAACATTTGAAAAAGATATTTGATTTGTCTCATAACACTTTTGTCTCTCCAGCTTTCTTATTAAAGCTGATAAATTTTGAACAGTAAAGACTTTACCCGCAACCACCATCAAAACAAACCATAGGTGCCCTGAAAAGTCAGTCAGAATTCCAATATCCAAATCTTTCTTCCTTTACTTTGGCTTTCTTTGTTTACTTCTAGGCAGTCAAGAACACTGTAGATAATAAAACTGGAATTTCTTTGGAATTCTTTTTTTTTTTTCTGAGCTGGAAGAGCATTTATTTATTACACACTGTCCTTGAACTGATAAATATTAAAAGCTCAGTCCCAGAGGTATGATCTAAAAATTAATGTTCTACACCACCCTGAGCTCAGTTATCTCTGCTGCTCATGACACAGGCAGAACAGTCATTCCGTAGAAGAACAGGGAATAATCCATGTGAATGCACTTATAGAAAATATACCTCACTATATAAGTGCTGACAGCACAGTCAGGGTACAAGGGTAGAAACTGGGAACCTTCTAAACCAGGATCACGAGCCTTAATCACCTGAGCACAAGAAATTGCTCCATTAGCTGGAGGCTGCAGGCTCTCAGGCTCATCATCAGCCAACGCCTGGATCAGGGCATGATTGCAGCACTCTGCCAGAGTATTACATGTTCCCCAAGGCAAAGTTTATCCCAGCTGGCTGACAGGAATTCAGGTCTCTCATAAGGAATGCCAGTGTTTGATAAGCCCATTGACACATCCTTATAAAAGCTGCCAGAAGTTGCCAGTGGGGATAGAGTCCCAGGTTTAAATACTGAGAACACAAGCCCGTGCTACTTGAGCTTGATGGGGTTTATTACTGCCACAGAAGATGCTTACATGTAAATGCCCTCTGGCTACCAGTTCATTATGAGGCCATAATGAAGTAGGATAAATATTCAAAAATAAACTTCATTTTTGCAAATATTAATATATATTTTTTGGCAGGAAAAGAAGGGGGTTTGAGAACTTGGCCCTCAGGGTTGTAAAATGCTACCACATTAATTGTATTTAGCAAGGAATTCAAGAGCATGGAGCTCACACTCCCCTGTGTTAGGCGCTCGAATGCTGCAGTGTCACTGGGACTTTTGGGAGCACATACCTAATTGCATAGTGCTATTTATATTTTCCAAGTGAAAATGAAATCACAGCTCCTGGTCCAAAGAACTTACTGACTGAATCTAACAGAGAATATGTAAAGGAATCATACTAGGACCCTAGAAGAAAGAAAAAAATTATACTCAGGAAATAATCAGAGCAACTGAGCTGCTTCTTAACTTTCTTCTCTTTAAATGAAAAGACCTAGAGGCAAGACCAGCTCCAAAGCTGTAATGTGTGCTAGAGGCAGAAAACTTGAAGGAAGGGTTCAAATAAAAAAATTCTCAGCACTGAGGAAGAAACTTTTGTCAATCACAGTCCCTATTGTAGGAGAACATGAGCAAAAAGGGAAACATCAGCTAATCAGAAGATGAAATGCAAAGATGATGTGTAAGGATAGAATTATAAAGTATTATGAGAACAGAGCATATAATTTACAGCAAATAGCAGGACTTGAAATAGATGTTAGTTGTCAAAGAAGTTACTCCAGGTTGGACATGTCCAAAAGATGAAGCAACGAGAGAACAAAGTGTTATCGACTGCACTTTGGATATGCTGGCATGAGGCAATTAGCAGGGATAGTAAAAGAAAGGAGATCAGAGAGTGAGTATAATGAAAAAACAAATTCCAGTTTAGCAGTGTGGACAGAGCATGCAAAAAAAAAGTTAGTGGGATTTGTAAGAGGAAAGACAAAAGGTACAAAGAAAGAGTTGGCACAGACATTTTCCTGTCACACGTGGTTATGAGCTGGATGGATCTAGAAACTCAGTTTAGACGAGAACTAACACAAATCACTTGTGACCATTGAGATCCTCTGATCTGTACCAAAGTCACGTCAGAAGGCTTTATTCCACAGGTGAGAATCATGAATGCAAGTCTTACTTAGGACTTATTCTTACACAAAATTATGGGTTTATTGGCTAAGGATTTCAGAAATATTTGCATTTGCCTTTTGTTCCAGCTGAAGTTGAGAGTAAAGCTCCTTTTTATTCCCAGGAAGAAGCAAAAGCAGACCACTACTGAATGCCTGAGACACTCCCATCACAATGGTTTTTGCATACAAATTCTATTTTCTAAATACAGCTATGGAAATGTAGGATGTATTCTACATGTAGAAATGCAGAAATGTGTTCTAACAGTACTTCATCAGTAATAGTGTCCCAAAATAAGTTATGCAAGCTACGGTGTACTAGTGAGGTGTCTAGGAAATGACAAGATTTTGTACACAGATAATGGTGGGAAGTAAAAGGTCTCTTCTGGCCTGTATCTCCTGGCCAGTCTCAAAGCATCAAATCCAGGGTGTGAATACCAGGCTCAGCTGGTGTTTATTAACTCATCTCTGTTGCCTCCCCCTGGACTGTGCCAGTTCACATCTGTTGAAGAATGTGTTCCTTGATGCTGATTCGTGTTTTCCCCTTATTTTAGCTTCATACAGTATCAGCATGTTTGGCTTAATTTTCTTTGATAAGCAGAAGTGGGGGGCTTGTAATAAGATGTTACTGATATATTGATTATTAATAGAGCCATAAACATCTGAAAAAAGATGGTTTGTAGGTGTGGACTGGAATAACACATTTTGAAAAGAGCAAGAACCGTTTGTTTTTAGAGGTATCTAACAAACTAAATCTTCCCTTTAACTCAGTAAATTTTTCTCACTTTTAATCTTTTAATTCCCCGCCTCTGACACTGCAGTATTTTCTTACTCCACTTAGAAACATGTAGAAATGGGCAGGTCAAAGTTGAGATCATTTATGGGGCTTAGTCACATTTTAAGTCCCAGCACAGCCCTTTCATCTCGCATGAACACAGAGTGCGCATTGTGTGAAGTTCTTGAACTGTAAGTGACTTTAAATTCACTCTAGTGGACAAGGGTGAGAAGTCATTTAACTTTTAATAGACTTTCAAGGCCAAATGAGCAGCTGGTAGAGATGGAATATGAAATGACCCTTACCATTTCCCCAAATTCAGAATTCAACCTTTGAGGTTTTAAATAATGTGGTTAACTTTTTTCCTCGCCTAGTTTCTATTCCTCTCTATTTTCTCAGTTCTCTCAGATGGAAAGGGAGGGTATGAAAAAAAGACTTAAAAAAGGCTCTTGTGGTCCTTGCTACACTGAAAATCATGAAAGTTGGCCCTTTACATATTTATGCCAGATTTCTAAAATGGAAACAATTCTGTTTGCTTTATATGACTGAGTAAAAAAGGCTTGTGCAAGTAAATGCAGCTCCACTGAAATTGCTGAGACCAGGCCAGCTGAGGGTGTGAGTCTCATTGTTTGGTCCTGATTGTCCTTGGAAAGGGGCATTACATGGCATCTTGGGCACTACAGTTCTCCTTGTTTTCACATGCCTGGCTTGAAGAACTGGGTTTGAGGGGGGTTTGACTGCAACTCTGAGCCAAACCAAGTTCTTCAGGGGTCCCGAAGTTCTGATGATCTGCATTTGTCTAAGTTTTTGAGATGAAGAATCAACCCTTATATCAACTACCATTTCTAGCCCCCTAGATTGCAAAACACAAAGTATTAATATTCAGTCTATGTATGAATCTATTTTTGGTTTCTCTTAGTGTCAGACTAGAAAAGACAGATACCATCCGTTGTGTTAAGTCTTGTCGACCAAATGATGTCAGCTGTCTGCTGGATCCAGTCCACACAATTTCCCACACTGTCATTTCACTGCCTACGTTCAGAGAATTTACAAGACCTGAAGGTAAGTGGTTTGTTCCTTGTTCCATTTAATAGACTACAACATATAAAACCTCCACCGGAAATCCTTGCCTAAAGCCAGACTTGCTACCGGTGCAGTAAATGTTTGCACAGCTCCAAATTATAGTGTACTATTCATTTAATTAAAACCTTCGATATCCAGTAGTTTTAATTTTATGGAGGAAAGGAAGTCATTCTGAGCTCTAACTCATACTGCTTCCCAGTCTAAGGAAATATTGACTCTGAATTCCCATGTACCACATTTACTCACACAATACCCATATGCCCCCGTGACATTTTTTCTTCCCTTGTTTGCAGGTTTTGCTGTAGAAAAAAGGTACTCAATATATTTCTCTCATCTGTCTATGACCAGTTGTTTGCTACTGACAGGTGACTTGTTCCAACAATAAAAACCTTACATGCAGACATTAATCACAAAATAAATTATATTGAGTATATGATCTGTGACTGGCTGATTTTTGACCTATGAACAGTGTTGTTTGTTACAGATTAAAGGAAGGAAAATTCCAAGGACAGGGCAAAAAGTTTTTAAGACAAGAATTTCAAAAAGCACACAAGTGAGTGGTTGTCCCCTGCAGTACCTGAGAGTTTTTAAGTCCTGGAGTTTCATAAAGATCACACTCACTTCCTTAGTTCACATAAAAACCAAAAACTTACAGATCAAGAGCCAGTTTTTGCTCCTTGTATGAATTTTCTGGCAATGCATCCATCAGTGGGATGACTGCTTGCAGCCCTGCTGCTCTCAGCGCCTTACTGAATGGCACAGACACAGAGAGAAGGGCATGGAGGTAAGAAAGGTTATTTTAAGGGGTTTCTAAAGACCCTAAATCCCCATTTCTGATGTACCCAGGGTCTCAGCCTTGCTGTTTCAGAAAGTTGTCCTAAACGAAAGCCAAAGATGATTCTTCCCCTCTGCACCCGGCTGGAGTGGGGAAAGACACATCCCAGTCCTTGCCTGGACAGGAACAATTTAACCACTGATGTAGAGCTGCTGTAGGTTCTGTCAGGCCTGCTTCAGGCCTTGGCTGGCCCTGCTTCACAGGGAATGGAGGAATGCCCCATGGCCACTTCTGCTCCCATACACACCCCTTCAGCTTCACCAGGTGTACTGGCAGCAGAGCTAAGGATTTGGCCCAGGATGCTTCCCAAACCTCATTAGTCCATCCTTGTGTTTTAATAAAAAGAGATGAGACCTAGTGATCCGAGATTACTACTGAAGCCCAGAAGACATAAACTGTAATTCAGTGCATGGCCTCAGGTGAATTCTTACAGCTCCAAGTCTAGTTTCATCATCTGCAGAGTGAGGATAATACTGAGAGTAATAATACCTCCATCCCTCACAAGGGACTCGAAAATAGTCTCACTTTTATTTTTAAACCTAAACACCTCCTCCAGTACTCCAAAGGACTCTTTAATTTGTAATGGCAATACTTTGTGTAACTGCCTAGGGGAATCAGAGTGGAGAGGTTTATCTGTTTGGTCCCTTCCTCAGCCCAGCCTGTGGATCCTTGATGTTGTCCTCTTTGGGTACACCCTGGAAATCTGATTGGCTTTTTAAGAACAGTCTTTTTGGGTTTTAAAAGTAAGAGTGTTTTGGCTTCAGGGCCCTTGGATGGTGGAAATAGGAGGAGAAAACAAATCTATCCAAATCCTTGCTTCCCTTATATCTTCTGCCTTTCCATTTTAAAGGACAAGCTGGGAGTGGTAAAGGAGGGGGATGTCCTTCACCAACTTTGAGGACAAGACATTTTCGATCAAATTCTGTCAGATTCTTCAGTGATGTTTTCAAATACTTGTCAGTGCATTCTGTGATACTCTTTACTTGCAGAGATTATTTTTCTTCGTGCCATCACACCTACATATCCGGCCAACCAGGCAGATATCATATTTGACATTACAGAAGGAAATTTAAGAGATTCCTTTGATATCATCAAGCGTTACATGGATGGTATGACAGTGGGTGAGTAGTGTTTTCTGCCTACTTTCTTCTCTCAACTATACTGTAGGACAAGGTCAAAGAAATTAACTCAAGTAATTAATTCCTACCTTGATTTTCAAGCCAGTGTTGATTTCATATTCTTCAGTCCAGTATGTGTAATTTGAATTATTATCACAGATAATTTCTTATTCAAAATACCAGAGGTCTATTCTTTAATTTGAGGAGTATTTTAACTTTTTTTCAGAACTGGCTCTAACTAAAAATGCAAATGGCTTAATTTTGAAATGATGAGGGACCTAATGTAACCAGCAGCAGTTGGCAAATGATGTTAAGGTGGAGGGCAGGAGCAGGTCCTAGCTGATGTGCTGCTCTGCCCAATGGGAGCTGCTTGGGAGGTGGCAGGGGAATACATTGGGATTCTCATGCCAAGTATTAAAAAACAGTATTTCATTGCTCATTATTAATGTTTATCTATGACAATAAAGGACCCCTGTTCCCAGTGAATATTTGTGCTTTGGTATGTGAATCTGCAGATTCTGCTCAGGTTCATACATGCACTTCAGCAGGATTTATCTGGAGGAAAAGAAAAATCACTGCAGCTTTCATATGGGAGTTGTGAAAAAGCCCTGTTTCACATAGTCTGAAGGTGGCACTGGTGCATTTCAGAAGCAGGATAGCACAGCGTCAGCTCTGCAAAGGTTTTATGAACTGTAGATAAAAATCCTAAGTCATTAGGTTTCTATTTCTTTCTTGATCAAACAAAAGTATACATGTGAATGCTGAGAAAAAGGGAGAGTCTGTTAAAACAGGATGATAAGATTACAGATTTCAGGTATTGGGGCAATTCTTTAGCAGAGTATAAATGTTATCAGATCCCACAGGAGTTACAGTAGTTTGCTTTTCGTGCCGTGTGCTTCTTTCTGTCTGAAACAAGAAAGAAGGATGTGTTTGGAAATTCGACTGGCCAAGGTATTTGCCTGAGGGAAGCGTTTCCATTTTGAAGAACAGGACTGTGTGTCAGTGGTATTTTACTTGGTAAACTGGATTATTTGCCTCACTTTCTAAAGACAGAAAGGATATTCTTATACACTGAATTGAGAAGATATGATACATGCCCAAGTATATTCCCAGCTCTGTGAAAGAATTGGGCAACTCTTTCTTCACCTCAGTTCCCCCTGTGCAACATGGAGATGATAAAACATGCCTACTACTGTCTTAATTAATTCTTGTGTGTAAGACTCTTAATTAATTCCTCTATGTAAAAGTACTTTGAGATTAATGGATGGAAGCTGCAAAGAAAACTGCCTGCAGCAGAATTGGAAAAGGAAAATCAAACAACCCCCCAGCTGATATTACCTGGAGGGGCAGAGGTTCAGGACAGCACATTGTATGTGTGATATTAGGATTGCAAATAATTCTGCTGGCAGCAGTTCTGCTGGTCTCATCATAATATAATTTTTATTATTATTAATAATCAGAATATTAGGTGTTTCCTTAAAAAGTGCTGGGAAGTTTTCAAGACAAATAAAGTGGGATCCTAGTCCATGAGAGTTCACAAAGGGAGTCCCTCTTGTAAAGAAAGGGAAGGGTTTGTGTAAGGGGGGAAAATCACAAAGGGCATAGACAGCATCAGAAAGCTTTGGTGGTTGTCCCACTAAGTTACAGGGACGGCAGAACTGTGGGGAACATAGCAATTCTAGCTGAGCAAATGCCCAACTAGGCCAGCAACAGAAGGGTTTTCAGGAATCTTTCTGCAATTACAATGTTCCAACTTGTTGCAAAAAGCAATTCATGCACTTCAGGGAGAGCACACCGGGACCATCATGCTGGATGACCGCATGTGTTTCTGGGATCCACGTAGCATAGTTTTTAATCTTTTTTTTTTTTCTACATACTTTTTAATGTCTTTTTGCTGCCTACATAGGAAAGAATACATTTATTTTGATAATAAATCATAAATGCAGTGGTAAAAGGAACAATAACCATGCTTCATCCTCTCGTACTATTTCAGGAGAAATGGCCAGAATATCAAAGCTATTTTGTCTGCTAATGGAAATTAGATCACCAAATACCTTTTTTTTACAAGACGACTACTTTTCTCTACAAGAGAAAAGATTGAAAATTTCTACAGTAAGCTTTTTGTTGGTTGGGGTTTGGGTTTTTTTGTTAAAGAAAAGACGCAGACTAGTTCAGAGCGTGATGAAATGCACAAGAGTATATGGAAAAAAAGCAAGAAAATAATTACTAGAATTACTGAAAGACCTCTGTGTAATAAACCTTGACTCAATATCAGAGTAGAGAAAGCCAATGAAGGAATTCAAAGAAAGGAGGGAGCCCTGGAAAAAGAGGGGGAGAAAGGACAGACCAATGAAGATGCACTTGCTGGAAGACCCTCATTAGTAACACAGTTTTTGCTAGGTTGTCACAAACGAGGAGAGAGATGATGCCTTAAGAAGGACCTGCATCTAACCTGTGCTTGTGTGAATGCAAAAGAACAAGATGCTCTCAAAAGTGCAACAGGGAAAAAAAAAGTGAAAAGGTATAGTTCTTTTGGGAAAGGTTTAAAGAGTGCAAGGAGCTGTTAGAGGTGAAGTTACAGAAGAAAAGTGGGAGCTTCAACACCGAGAGAGAATTTTGGGCTGAAAAGATTCAGGTTACCAGTTTCAGCCATTATTCCTTTAAGCTGACACTGAGACTTCAGGGAGATGTTAGGGAAGCTGAATTATGTGGGAGATTGGATGGAGAATGGCTCATCAGGCTCGTTTGTGCTTTGTTGATGGAGAAATTGCAGCTGAGGTCATCGGAGGAGATGAGTGTGAAGGAGCAGGTTGTGAGGGGGATAAAAGAAGAAAATAGAAGCAGAGGAAAGAGCTGCCCCAGAGAATGTTACAAAAAGAAAGAAGACAGTCTCCCAAAGGATATGTAGAGGAAGCAGGCCCAAAGGTCAGAGAAGAAGGAGGCAAGCACAGTATTGCAAAATCAAGGAAAGAGAACATATCAAACAGGAATCAATGATCAGCACTATCAGACATGGAGGAGCCAAAAGAGCTAAGAACAAACTCCAAAAGTATCTCTGCTGACCTACAGAAAGTGTCTTCCAGTGGAAGAGGAGGAATGAAAGCCAGACTCCTGGAGAGGCAGTGTGTAGACTTCATGCAATCTGCTGAAAAAGAATTGTATAAAAAGTTGCTTCCGATATCTTTACCCTGTTTTATTAAAATGAGATGCAAATCCCCATTCTTTCCTGGATCAGGAAGTGCTGTAGACTCCTTGTTTCCTGATGTGGTTACAGGCCAAGGTGGCAATGAGTCCAAATGATACTGTTAACAACCTCACATCCCCTACTAGCATGGGTGGGAGAAA
Source organism: Pachycephala philippinensis (assembly GCA_013397055.1). Classification (NCBI taxonomy): domain Eukaryota; kingdom Metazoa; phylum Chordata; class Aves; order Passeriformes; genus Pachycephala; species Pachycephala philippinensis. The sequence continues at coordinate 89,892 of VWZT01002570.1, read as the reverse complement.
AACAGAAGTGCAGACCTATCCAGGTTTGTTTTTTTTAAAAGCTTTTGTAGACTTTTCACTGCATTCCTCCTTCAACCAGCTGTCAGTGAAAAATGAAGAATGTATTTTCAACCTGTGCAAAAATGTCCTATCAGTGCCTAAGGTATTATCAGTTGCTATAAAACACCTTCCCCTTCAGCTATGCATTCATTTTTTAAAACAGTAATCCCACCTTGTAGTCTAGTAAACTTCAGGAAGGTTTTAAAATTTCATAATACAGCTAAAAGTAGTTTTGATAGGCTGAAATCTTCCATATTGCATTTGGTAATAACCTAAGCCTGTATTCTTACCTATAAAGCAGAATGGGGGTATTTTTCTGGAAAACATATTTTATAGCCAATATAGCTATAAAAAGTCACTCTAGAGTTTCTGTGGGGGGTTGTGCTGGTGCTTGAATGCACTTGTATCTACACTGATATGTACTGCTGCTCTCCACTGTTATTTGCAAGGCTTACACTGCTGTCTATGTCCATCATCTCCAACCTCTTTTACGTGGGTGACAGTTCATGATGTTACCTTTGAACCATTACAGAAAGTGTCTCAACTACTGATAGCACTATGCTGGATTTATCACTAGTCTAATTTCTACTGTGGTGGTATGATTGTTTAGTGTATTCCAGAGTCTGAGGAGAGACTTGACAAAAACGATCAAGAAGATAAACAAAACCAGGTACCATGAGCAAGTGTGCTTGTGAGATCCTATATTAGTTGGGAGCAGAAGAAGGAGACTGGAGGTTTGTTTGACTTTTGTGACACCTGTCCTTAGCACAGGGGTAGTAGTTTGGTATCTCATAAGTAGTTTGGCCATTTGCAGTGTGGCAAACTCCTTTTACAGTCCTCCATGCAAAGGTCTGTATGGTCTGACATTAAATTCAGCCATTGGTCTGCAAAAGATTTGGTTCTGAACTTTGTCCCTAGACCCACTCTCCATTGCCAGGCAAGTACCTTCACATTTCCCTCAGCTTCTCTCTCCTTCTCTGTTGCTCCAGACCCTTTATCTTACCCAGAAACTGGCTGGCTCTTACCATGCATGTGTTTTGGCATTCAGCAAAATAAGATTCCCAGACTGATGTGGGTTTCTTGGCACAGCTGCTGCTGAAAGCAACAGTTCACCTGCAGCTGCGTTTCTGTTAGGCAGGGGAGGTGTAGGCAGAGCCAGGGCATCCGGGTGAGCTCTGCTGTTTGCAGGGGCAAGGAGGGAGAACACTTGTTATCTCCCCGTGTGGATACTCTTACTAGAAAGTAAGCAGCAATAGAACATTTTGCTGGGATTGTAACGTCATTAGCGTGAATCAACAATGGTGTCTGGCCATACAAAACTGGTGCTGGCCAGTCATTACCAGCGAGCTCATGGAGCAGGACATAATTCAGTAGGCTTTTCAACAGGCTTTTTCAGCTATACATTGAAAAAGACACAGTCCCTTTCAGTATCTTTGTTCTGGTTTCATCCCTAGGCTTGCCTCTCTCTCAAGAGGACTTCCTCAGAAAAGAAAATTTTGTGAGTTTTCCTCTATGCCAGGTTGCCCTGTTGAAATTAGTAGCTGTGCATTTGAGATGAGGGTGCCCAGAAGCCATTTGGTAAACGGGATCCTAGATTTACTGCCTAAACCTGCCCTTTCAGGATGCTGCTGACTGTACTGCTCAGTAGTCAAATCGCTCAACACCCTCCCTCCCCTCCAGAAAAAATGAGTCTGGAGAGCTCTTCTGGGGGCAAAGGAGCACCTTGAGCAGGAGGCAGATTTTAATTTCATATCTGAGAAATGCTGAAGGTGCTTTTCTGGTGAGAATGATTCTCGATCTGGAGTGGGACAATCTTCCTAATGCCAAATTTCACTCTAGCACATTGCAAGTATCTGGTTAATCCAACTCTCCTCCTTGATCTATGTTCATGTCACCTCTCGGGTGGTACAAGGTATTACAAAACCATTCATACAGACCACCTTTGGTTACAGTTTTCATAAGGCCCAGCAGGCAGATAAATTGTACTGCGGCTCTGATGAAGTTTTGTGAAATGTGATGTGAAATATAAAACCTGACACCTTGAGAAAGAAATGGACTGAGTTAAGGACAGCAAAGGGCACTGAAGTCCTTGGTTCAGATTTCAGAGCATGCATTTTCTGGTATTCATGTTAAATAGCGGGCTGAGATATTGCATAAATGAGCAAATAAAGCCAGATTTGAAATCCAGTATGCCAAGAAACATACTATAGCAATTCCTCTGAGAGATGTCTGTATCCAGCTTTCTGAGGTGCTCTGCCCCAGTTCTGATTCGTCAAAGACCTGCTTTTATGATGATCTCCAAGTGTGAAATATATGTGCAATTGATTAATGACTGGACGTGGCACTCAGTGCTCTGGTTTAGTTGACACAGTGATGTTTGATCAAAGGTTGGACTCCATGATCTCACAAATCTTTTCCAGTCTTAATGATTCTGTGATTCAGCTGCTTCTGCTGCTGTATCCGAGTCTGTGTGTTGATAGCAACCATCTTACTCCCGCAGCAGTGCCTACACACCCTATAAAAATGGAAAAGGAAGATAAGACCCAAGGCATATTGTAAATCTTCCCCAGTATGATACGCAGATGTCTGGCTCACTTAAAGACAGCCCTATCTTAACTTTTGTTTTTAAAGGGGCCAAATGTGGTGAAGTGACCTCTTATTTCAGTCTTTGAGAACTGGTCAGGAATTGACACACATTAAAGTTCAGGAAGCCTCCCTTGTCAGAATTCTGCAAATAGGAACAGCAGAACTGTTGCCTCTAGGTGATGACTGAGCACTCTATAGAGGCTCCTGTGTCAAAGCCTCAGGATTAGGTATTTTTTCTTCCATGGTAAATCAAATCACAGAGCCATATCATGCTGTGTGCCATAACTGTGGCTCTTTGCCAAGAAATGCTTTTATCACAAGGGTTGCAATAATTAATTGCCCAGGTGTCATGGATCCAAGTGCAGCTGAATTGGAATAATGCAGCTGTGAGACAGGCAGGGTAAGCACTGATGCTCTCACTAAACGGAGATGTTGCATGTCCATGGTGATGCACATGAAGGCCCCTGTAAATAACATATTGGGAATAAAGTATCAGGAGGCTGATACCTGTGATTTTGCACATTTTGGACGTTCATCCCTGAATTTTTTCCACCTGTTTTTGTAATATGTAAGGGTCTTCTAATACATAGAGCACCTCACATTCTTAAAGGTGGAACAGGAAAGATCAAAAAATATATGATGGAAACTATTTTTTAATGAGGTTACTTGAAGTACAGTTATTGCATTTTAGGCATGAGTGATTTCACAGCATTGTCAACATTGAAACCCACTGCGAGGTTTGGCTGGAAGGCAAACCAGACATCTAAAAGCACTTCAAGTTTGCCAAACCAAGATAAGAGCACATCTCTGTGAAGTTATTTAGTGTCCTTAATAAAGATCACAGTATTTGTAAACTAGCCAAACCTCAGTAAAATCAAAGATTGTTTTTAATTCTTTCATAATACCAAGGCTCCATATAATCCAACATGACAGATAATAGCTTTGAAAATATTCACCCTTTGTTTCTGGCCCAAAAATCTATTAATATGATGACACCTCTTTATGGCCTCTTTATTTGATGCATTTCAGCAATCAAAGCTTTCTAGAGAAGCCCAAGTGTTAATGAAATTAAACTTCATGGAGTCGTTGAATTTATAATAAATTGAATCCTAAATTTCTGATCTGTTGAATAATGCAGAAAGATCCTTTTTTCATGCTGAAATGTAATTCCTGTACTGTAATTTAATTTTTTTCTTTGGAGTTGAAGCAAAAGGGAAAAGAGAAGCAGATTCAGTTTTAGCTAAACTTAAGCTAACACTCGTACCCTGGGTGGAAACTTCAAAAGCTGTGAGTACCTGAAGAGTTTCAGACAATTGTTTAAGCAGTCTTTAAAAGAGAGCTTTGCCTTTACATGGCTTATAAATGATTCCGGTGGCCACAGATCTTCTGTATATGGGAGAGATCTGAGCCAGAGGTGCTGGTTGTGGTCCCAGGCATGGCCCACCTGGTCACACTGTTTTTCTGAGGGGTGTCTTGACATGCCCCATATCCTCTGACACTTCTCAGAGAAGCACCCAGTGCTGCCTTGAGCTGCACTGCTGTATAACGGGTGTTGAACCGCTCCAGGGACACACACAGACATATGTATTATTTTTATATCCCAGGGTAATGTGCCACTGCAGTGAGCACTGCACCAGCTGGCCTGGGTGATCAGGAGCCCTGTTCATGCCACTAGTGCAGTACTCACTGTGACAGTGCACTGCTGCTTTTCTATTCCCAATAGGAGGAACACAGAGGTTGTGTTCAGTGTTATGGAGCTTTGTTGGTGCTCAAAAGGGAAATCCCCTTCTCCTGTCCACCTCTCAGCACACATTCCACCCTGTGGTCAGATGAGTGCTTGTGTGACAAGCCATGCTTTTGGTTCTTTCAGGTGTTAATCCAAGGAAAGGGGTGGAGGATATAACAGGACCACTATTTTTGATCAGCTTAAACCAACAGTGAAATTACAGTGCATGTCATACAGCTTATAAAAGTGAATTTTATATATCCAAACTGACTTCTGAAGTATTTTATAAGCACTTGGTTGCTCAACAGTTCAAAAATAGGCCTTTTTCCTAAATAAAGATCTGGGATATTCTTGTTTGAAAAGTATGTTTTTGAAAACCTTGTCCCCAGGTACTTCAGCAAAGATATGTATAGCCAGCCACATTCTTGTGAAGCAGTTCTCCATCAGCATGGAAACCTTGTTAACATCCAGCTCTAACCTGATTCTCCAAAACTTTTGTTTTGTGAAGTGTTCACCATCAAACTTGAATGAAGGTCTAATTCACAATGTTACGAGGGCAATATACTTCAAAGCAAGAGGAAATCTATTTTGGTACTTGTATTTTGATTAATGAGTTTTCTGAATACTTTCACTATAGTTATGTTTGTCAGGTGTGGCATCTTAAGGATTAATGATATCTTCAGAGCTATTTTTCTATATATGATTTGATGCCTGAAGTGATGATTTCCAAGAAATATTTCATTTTACAAAGAGAAACCACTTATTAATAAAACAGATTATATCAGAAACTATAGAACACCACATAGCAGGAGCCACATTGTTACCGTGACAAATAATTGAGAGAAATATAGACAGCTTTCACATACACACACACACACACACCAAAAAAAAAAATGAAAAAGACTATTCAGCTTTTGAGAGATGGAGGAATCTCAAGTATACATTAACTCTCTGAAGTCAGCAGACAGATATCTGGTGGTCTGGGAAATGCCTGCAGTTTGACAGCTAGATTGTTCCTTTAGGCACAGTCATGAACCAGAGAGCAGTGGAGGAAAATAATGCCTGTGAGGCTGCCTATGGTGGCAGGAATGGGGCAGGAGAACTGGTGACAAAAGACATGGAGAAAGCTGAAGTATTCAATGTCTTCTTTGCCTCATTTTTTACTGATAAGACTGGCCTTCAGGAGTCCTGGAGCTCTCAGAGCAAGAGGAAGATCTGGAGCAGGAAATACTCACCCTCAGTGGAGGAGGTTCAGGTTCAGGAACAAACTGGGCATAACCAAACCCGTGGGTGCTGATGGGGGACTGAGGGACAAATTCTGTAGGAACTGGCCAATGTCATTGTAAGGGCACTCTCAACTATCTTTAAAAGATTAAAAGTGATCAAAAGTTCCCAGGGAAAAAGGCAAATGTCACTGTAATCTTCAGGACGGCCAGAAAGGATCTAGGGAAGTACAGGCTGGTCAGCCTCACCTGAGTCCCTGGGAAGGTGATGGAGCAAATCCACCTGGAAACCATTTCCAAACATCATGAGGACAAAGAGGTTACTGGAAGCAGTCAGCAAGGATTTATGAAAGGGAAATCATGCCTGACCTACCTGACATCCTTCTACAAAAAGATGGCTGGATTAATGAGAAGAGTGGATGTTGCTTATCTTGACTTTAGTAAGGCTTTCAACACCATCTCCCTTAATACCCTCACAGGCAACCCAAGGAAATGTGGGCTGGATAAGTGGAGTGTGAGATAGATTGGAAGAAGGCTGAACTCCAAGCTCGTAGAGTTGGGATCAGCAGACCAGCTCTCTGCCAGTCACCAATGATCCATTTGAGGGGTCGATTTTGGGGCCACTTTCTTCATCAAGGGCCTGGCCAATGGGCCAGAGGGCACCTGGACAGGGGTGATGCAACAGAGTTGTGCTGCCAGGAAGAGGGACCTTGACAGGCTGGAGTAATGGACTGACAGGAATCTCGGGAGGCCCAGCAAAGGCAGCTCTCACTCTTCCAGGTGCAGTACGACATTCCCTGATGTGCAATACTTGAGCATTGCATTTGCAACAGTAGGACACATTAAGCAATTAGGAGTTGATTCACTTCCCTGGCATAATATAGGTCAGTAAGTATTCAAGTAACTATGTTGGCAGAGCAATTTATGCACTGCAGCAAATCAATATTCTGGCACAACCTTTTGTGTAATAAGCAGAAGCCTTTAGGAAAGGAATTTAATTAAACTTTAACACAAAGCTTTTTACAGAACAAAAAATTGCTAGAATAGCCTAAAATATGTATTTTCTGTTTCTGACCAGGATGTGAATTATTTTCCAACCCTACTGATGAACTTTGTATATTTGTAACGAATACTGAATAAGAAATTACAAATCTTACCGTGACTTCTTTTGAGTTAAGGTCTGAAGAGCCAAAAATTGGCTATGTAGTTTTAGCTTCACACTACAGATATGCATTTACATGTTGTAGACTGAGAGAGCTTGGTGTTCAAGTCTAACCTGCAACCCCTTGTCTATGATTTGATCCAAAGAAGCATTAATTCATGTCTGGGTTTATTTTCCTCTTGCTCACTTCTGGAATGATACTATCAATTTACCTTTTATAATAGTCTCTGCCTTGATCATTTCTCCTGTCCAAAATTTCCTAATTGCCTGAACATCTCTTCTAAAACTATGACAATGCTGCTAAGTAGCACTGATACAGCTGAGATGTTTACTCTTAGTTTTGTAAATCTTGGCCAGCAGTATAAAGCAAAAAGCCTTCAGGAGAAAAGAAAACTTGAAGTTGTAATCCAGGATCTTGCATTAACATGAGGAGATTGGTCTTGTATTGCTTAAATGAATCTCATAAACAAGCTTTTCCCCTTCAAAAAGTTGTTCACCACACATTACCACCAGTGTGCAGAGTTTTCAGCTCCTTGTCTTTACCAGCCACACAACAGCTGTAGCTTTCAGGAGGAACAGCCTCCTTTGTGATACCCAAAGATCCATTACTTAGAAAGGAGTAGTTACTGTTGTGTTGTGGTAGTTAAGACTATTAATTTCTGACAAGCCTGTAAAAAGGACCAGAGTGTTTTTTGTGGGGAAACAGAGGCGCAGGAACAGCCCAATGTTGGACTTCAGAATGAAGGCTGAGATTATTTGGAATTTAATATAAAATATATATTTAATATATACTTGAGTTTCAGCTGAGTTTAGGTTCCAGCTCCACAGCTCTTGTCACATTTTCTTATACTTGAATTTTTCCCAGTTGATCATTTCATGTTCCAAGTATCCATTTAAAGCACAAGGAAAATAGCTGGAGCAAAAATTATAAGGTGGGGTTTTTTTTGTGTCATTGAAATCTCTCTCATGTAGGTGTCTCTAGCAGCTCATCCCAAAAGTTCCATCTGAAAACAGACAGCACTCTCTCTCACCATGTAATGGCACGTTTTCTCGACAATCCTTCCTACGCTTCTTTTCAAAGGGAGAACTTTTCAATGGGTTCACAATGGTTTAAAAGTGAAAGAGGGGAAATTTAGGCTGGATATACAGAAGATATTCTTCCCTGTGAGGGTCGTGAGCCCTGCCACAGGTTGCCCAGAGAAGCTGTACTGCTCCATCCCTGGAAGTGTCCAAGGCCAGATTGGACAGGGCTTGGAGCAACCTGGGATAGCGGAAGGTGTCCCTGCCCATGGCAGGGGGAGGAACTGAATTGGCTTTAAGATCCCCTCCAACCCAACCCATTCTATGGTTCTGTGATTCACGATGGACTTAAGCTTTCACTTACCGTCAGGCCTGTCATAGCCCAAGGGTTAGGAAATTTAGGGGGAAAACCAGACATGCTTGATCTCACATGGGATTTTATTTATCTGATGAGGACTAGACATTCATATATTGCTACCAATATTAGTTTCTGATTCATAGAAGTTAATTTTAATAGTGCATGGCCACTGCAAACCCCAAAATAGCCTGAATAGAGCATGTACTTATTTTGAAGGAAAAGCAAACGATGAGCTACAGTCAGACTTTGTAGCATCACAGAATCATTAAAGTCAGATAAGACCTTTAAGCTCATCAAGTCCAACCATCAAACCAGCACCACCATTATGTTCACCACGAAACCATGGCACTTGTTTAACTGCTTTTGGTATTTCAAATATATATCCTATTCTTATTATTTTACATAGTTTTTACAGTGTTTAATTTAAAGTAGATCTCAGAATTAATAAAAATGTGTGTTTTGTTCTATTTAGGACCTGATTAATAAGTTAACTATAGATTAATGATTCAGAAAAGTGGATTTTCTTCTTTTCATCACCTCATGTTTTCTCAGTAACTCCTTACCATACATCCCACATTCATTCAGTTCATGGTCAGTTTTCAGCTGACCACAGATAATACAACTAAACAACGATAAAAAAAATTACAGCAAATTATCCTAAATTGATTGTTTGTTCCCAGAAAAAGTTGCTAAATTAGTACTTGCCTATAATGTCAAGGGTGAAGTGTTTCACTGGTGAAAACAGGGTAATACTGCTGGATTCACCCGACAGTAACCAACCACACATCTCTCTGTTAACTTGCCTCCTGAGAAGAGTCGCAGAAAGGACATTGTGTGCTTGCTGTGAGCACAACAGGAAAGAAAAAGGTGGTTTTTTACTGTCCTTTGGTACGTGGTGACTGGAAAAAACAATATAGCTGTAACCCCGTGGGGGAAGCGATGGGAAGGGGTCAAGAGGAACAAGAGCTCTCATGCTTGTTACTTAACACAGAGCTTGAAATGTGGTTGAGAGAATTGATCCCAATTTTGATAACTGTGTTTATTGTATTTCTCTGAGCGTAGCCCACAGGTTATTTGGAAGAATAACTTTTGATTTGGCAGTAGTTGGGATTGTTTGTATATACACAAATGTATATGCCTGTATATGCAGGCAAGGCAAGAGGAGTTTACTGCAGCACATCCCCTCTTCCAGCAGTCACCAGATACAGCCCTCATTGTCAGCCTCTGATTCCTTGCCTGCTCCACTAACATTTCTCTGCTTGACTTTTTGGGGGAGCCTTAAAAATTTATCTCTCTTTTTGAGGAATGGATGCAATTTATGTCTGTTCTGTGCTCCTAAAGATGATATAGATTAAAATAATTGACTAGACTCAAGAATCAATCCCTGTGGAAAATCCTATGAGCTTCACCTCTGAACCATAAAAACCATAAACACTGCAACCTCTCTACCAACCCAAACCAGTCTTTTCTTATGGCAGTATGAAAATAAGCTGCTTGGTTCTGCTTTGCTTTTTGCACACCATGGTGATCCCTCTTAGAGGAACTTCCTCTAGAGGAAATGCAAATGCGGAGTGAGGAACACGATGACCCAGATCCCCTGGGAGTGTAATTGCAGCAGATTTTGTGGCTAGCAGTGAAAAAAGAGGAAGAAAGGTTTTTTTAAAGAGGAGTATTTTAAGGAGCTTAGTGTAGAAATCAGAATTAGGAGTCTGGAGGCAAGATATGAGTGCATGACAATGCAGGGACTTGTCACCCAGAATGGGTTAATGTGGTAACAAAACAGCAGCTCTTCTCCTCAGCTGAAAATGGAGCTTCTTAGCAAATCAGCTGCCTAATGCAGAAGTACAAGCAGAAACCAAACACAGAGGTGAATTGCCTGAGGGTCTCACATATTTCAAAGCAGAGAAATGTAATGATATCTTAAAGAGGTATAGACAAGCCAAGGAATACCTGTGGCATCTAGAGAACATGTCTTATGATGAGCAGCTGACGGAGCTGGGGGAACTGAGCCTGGAGAAAAGGAGGTTCAGGGGGGAGGTTCTCACTTTCTACAACTCCCTGACGGGAGGGTGCAGCCAGGTTAGGGTCAGGCTCTGTTCCCAGGGAACAAGAGACAGGACAAGGGCAGACAGAGGAGGTTTAGATTGGATGTTAGGGAGAATTCCTTCACTAAAAGGGTTGTCAAGCATTGGAAAAGGCTGCTCAGGGAAGTGGTTGAGGCACCAACCCTGGAGGGATTTAACCAATGTGTGTATGTGGCACCTGGGGACATGGGTTAGTGATGGCCTTGGCAGTGCTGGATTAATGGTTGGACTTGATCTTAGTTGCCTTTTCCAATCTAAACAATTCTATTATTCTCTCTGATTAAAATACTGGAAATTCTGCTGAAAGGCTTAGGAATATTAACAGTATTATCCTTGCTGTCTTATTTAGCCCATCTTCTCTGATAAGCAAAGCTTCAGTAAGTCAGTGACAGTTACTCAGATTATTGGCTGTTGTCATTGCTCTCACTTAAAAGTACGTATTATATATTTAGATTATTGTCCTCACTACACATGGTGACATCCTTTACCTTAGAAAAAATCAAAATACAAAACATGAAAGAAGAAACAGGACAGGAAAGTAGCTCAGTGTTTTAATTATAGAGCTTTAGGAGTCGGGCCATGGTCAGACCATTACTGTGACATCCAAAAACTTGCTGCCTCTCACTCTGAGGTTGTTTGCTTTCACAGATCAGCAGGTGGAAAGGATTGCCATAGATCCTGTTTACAATAAGGGCAAAGTGTGCAAGAGAAAGAAATCTTACCATTGTTTTCTAAAAGGAGGTCAGCAAATCATGAAGATACCCAAACAGATTTGGGACGTGTAATGATATCTGTGCTTAATTAACAAAACAGCAAATCCAAGCATAGGTGAGCTCATGGAAGGCATTCTGCCTGGCCCATGACACATGGCATTTTCTGGAAGTTCAGTCTGTGTTCAGGTCATAGATTATGGACCAAAGAGAATAAACAGCACCAGCAGCTCGTTGGGCTGGAGGGTACCAACACTGGTGGATATACCTGCAGGCAAGACAACACAGATGCTTCAGGTTGCCCGTCACATTGGATTCAGCCACAGAGGGAATCTCCATTTATGATCAAGGATTCACCCTGTTGTTGTTGGTCTTCATCTTCGTCTTCTTCGTCTTCGTCTTCTTCTTCTTCTTCTTCTTCTTCTTCTTCTATGCTATAACCTAGCTGAAGTCTAATATTGTTGGAAAAGAGTTGGGGGGAACTTGCTTAAATGAATTCTTCTTTGCCAACTGTAGAGCCTGTAGCTTTGGTCCCTGAGAGGACCACATGGTGGTATGTGAGAGCCCTCTGTTTTCAAACCATTTCCTGAGCAGCCCCACTGGTGCTCCTGACATCCTGCAGACAGTGACTCACAGAACAGTGGGCACTGCTACAGTGGTCCAGGACTGAGTCCCAGTCTGCAATTATCCCCATGGCAAATCTGAGTGGCTCCATCCAGCCACTTTGGATTTAGACGGGTAAAAAAGAGATCAAAAACCAGCTGCTTAATTTTTACATTTCCTGACTTCTCAGTGCATTTAAAAGTTGTAACCTTCCTGTTACTATAAGGTATGCTTTTATACTTAGTGTTCAGCTGACAGCTGCCAGACCACAAATCTGGATCCACTAGTTTGCCAAAAGGGATAGTGAAACAGCATGTTTATGCAAACGTTACAGTGTCTCACAAATCCACGTCACTTAAAAACATCCAGAATTATTACATGTGGCTTCTTCAAATGTGTCCTGGGCTAAATGCTTTTGAGATACTGACTGATTCGTTGAGACACGTACGTGAAGTACATGGACCAGGCCTGAATCTCAAGTTTTTTCTTTAGTCTTTCGTTTGTGTGAGTCAGCCCAAGGCACTGCTGGCCTTGTTTGGGTCTGGCAGAGCTATGCCTCCCTCAGAGGTGACATGAACAGTACGAGACAGCAGAGAATCAGACACAGGAAGCATCTTTCATGGTTTCCACCTGCATTTCTCCTTGAGTTTTGTGGAGAAAAATACTCAGGTTTTCCGTTTTAGCACTTGTCACAAAACAAAAATGCAACGCTCTCAAGGAATGAATCTGCCAAGAGCAGCAAACCTCTCATACACTTTTGTCCAGTAGAACATTTCAAGGGTTTTTCATGACTCTTCCTTTTTCATTCTACCCATTCAGAATGAATGCATCCTTACACATCTGCTGTAGCACAAAGCCACCTGCCTGTATCATCCTGTATCATCCTCTTTCATTTAATGGGAGAGAAGTGAAATAGTTCCTGCAGTGGTGGTCATTTCAGGACCATCTAGAACATTGGCACAACAAACTGTAGAAATAAGTGTTGTCAGAGTATTGTTTCTTTCTACATTCCCTCAATTTCTTGCTTCAATATAGCTGTCAGCATGCATGGCATTCACTTTTCAAGCCATTTTACAGGCTGGATTTTAAAAATGCAGCAAGAGAACTGTGTAAAAAGGCACAGCCACATGGACTGTAGCGTTTGCCTGTTGCACCTTTTTTCCTGCCTGTTAGCAGGATGCATCTCAACAGGAATGAGAACGTTACAATTGGCTTTGAATGCTGCATCAGTGATGTGTGAATGTTTGCTATACTGTGGCACAGCAGAGCAGAGAAAACACCATTTGCAATCCCACCTCTAGAGTAGAGTAGACTCTAGTGGAGTAGTGCAGAAAGTGTAGAATCCTATAATAGAATTGCTAAGTGAAACCAGCAGCCTTTGCTCTCTAAGGCTTGGTGATGACTGCAGGAGCTGCTCACAGGGTCGGTTAAAGCTTGCCAAGACTGAGTGATCTCAATGCTGTGCATTTCCGTGGTTCTCAGTTAGAGCAGGGCCTGCAACAATGTGATGTGTTGTTAGCAAAATGCTTTAAATGCTACCCTAAAGGGAGTGCAATTTTAGCAAGGCTTTTCTGTTTCAGTACATCATCTGCCAAGCCCAGTCATTTTTATAAGGTATAGGAGAGTAGCCAAGAAAACCAAATAAAATAAAATATAAGTATGTATATAAATATATATATATGCATATAAATTGTAGGGGGCAGGATGCTTAAAAAGTATATTAATCAAATATGGCAGGCAAAGTGACCGTGGTGAGAAGTTTGCAGTTTCACTGCATGCTGAAGATATTAGTTAGTGTTTGAACAAGACAGAACTGTAATGTCATCACTGCCTTAGGAAAAGGTGCTGACAGCCTGCATAAGCAAATGTTTATGTCTCCCATCAGATCTCAGGCCAGTGTGTTCGTAGGGAATGGCTGTAGGAGCTCGGCTGGGACTCCATGATGGTACTGGTGTGCTGCCTGCTTGCAAAACATAATCCCTAGCATGCAGGAGGAATACATCTTAAATCATCCTTCCTTAAACTGTGCATTTCCTTCTGAATCAAACACCCTGTCAGAGCAGTCTGTTGTCAGAAGAAGGTGTCTGTGGAGGGCGGTCCCCACCAGACTCCCCGTGCCTGCTGGCTGACCTTGGCTGCACGTGATTTTGACGTTTGGGGACATCCTTTTCAGATGAGAGCAGTTTGGTAGCTGCCTAATCTATAACACCAAGCCTAGAAAATAAACAAGAAATGAGAACATGTTTAGGACCTGATCTGGAGCCTTGGGGGGTCAACGGCTTGTGTTGACTTTGTTTTGTAGGTCTGAAGCTGTATCACTGTTTTGTGTAGCCACATTGCACCAAGGCACAGGTAACTCCTCATGACCCAGACGTGCCTCCTCAGGGTCCTCTCCCACACCCTGCCCAGAGCCCAGGAGCCCAGTGTCAGTTGCAGTCCCTGCCTGAGCAGTGCTGGAAGAGGGCTGTATCACAGCCGAGGGGCCGCTTGTTCTGGTTCTCTTCTGCCCCACACGTTGCCTCCTCCGTTTGACTTTGGCCCAGCATCTTCCATGAGCCAGGCCGTGCCATGGGTCTCTGGCTGAACCTGGCTGCCCCTGGCCTGTCCTGCTGCCTGGCTGGTGAGGGGGACAAGCCCTGCCCTGCCACCCTCTGAGGACTCCGGCTGTCTCCATCCTGCTGTGCCTGGCACTGGGGCTCCTCCATGGCAAACCAGTCACAGGACTGGAGCCCTGGAAGACGCAGCTTACTTCTCCCTTACTGCTTCCTTCCTTATCAAACCCCAGTGCTGGCGAAAGAATGGCCACCATCCACATGAGGATGACCTAGGAGGAGATGCAGAGATAGCCCCCTTTCCTCATTAAACTTTTTTCCTGTTGTGTCCAGTGGAGCTGTCCATCCATGACTCAGCACACTAATGATTTACAGATGGGTGTCATCTGATGTTCACAGGGGAAGGGTTGATTTTACTGATGTATTACAGATAGTTTCTACTGTTCCAAATGAAATGGGGTTTTCAACACGATACCAGGAATTGCATGGCATTCCCAGGTGTGCTCATGTACTCCTCAGAGCAATGTGTGTTCTGGGTTACCCAGGGAAATCTCCTTCTGCCCTATGTAAAAGCAGTGTCACAGCATGCTTACTGAATTTATGTCTCCAATTAAAAGGTAAAAATTATTACTGATTTCAGAATATATAAGAGGGTTTTGCCATTTGCAACATTTTAGTGCTCATTATAGATCTTTGAAGGATTTTATTCAAAAGTTTTATTTTATCCTTCTTTTGCAAGCTTTCTTGCAAGCTGTTTATAGACCCAATAGATAAAATACCTTTCCCTGGGCTATACTGAACACCGAGGGTGGTGTAGCTCCCCCAGACTTAGCTAGATTCTCCTGCTAATCTCAGCAACCTATTTCTGTCCCAACAGGTGTAGTTCGCCAGGTGAGGCCCATAATTGGACCTTTCCATGCCATCCTGAAACTGGAGATGAACTACGTCATGGGTGGGGTAGTGTCTCACCGCAACATTGTCAACGTCCACATCTTCGTGTCTGAGTACTGGTTCTGAGGGACACCCACAAGCAAGTGCTCCAGCCTAAAACATCACCACAAGCAGATATATTATGTCATATCCTTGTTTTTAAAACCCAGTAGTGTTCTTTTTTGTTTTATTTTTAAATATTTGGTTTATAGTTTAAGACAAATAACAAGTTATTACGTTGATTAGATATAGGGCGGAGCAAATTAGGTGAGCCTGATGTAGTTGTTTGTATAAATACGTAGTGTGTAAAACTGCTCAGCTGCCTGGTGAAATTTAAAACTTTTCTAAATGTTTGGACAGATCTCAACTTTTGCTCCTTGGCCAGATAACCTGAGTGACAGGCTGTGGAACAAAACAGATGTCAGAGTTCATTGGGATGAGTATATGGTGTCTTTGGATGGAAGAAGTTGGATAAGGATTAATAATTTCACCTCAAATTAACTACCTTGAGGAGGATTGTCAGAGTGATAAATAGTTAGGTTTGGGCCCTCTGAATAGGCCTCCAGAATTGCTAATAATGCCTGAAAAGTTCAGCCAGGGTATTTAAGAAGTGACATTCAGCTGCAGCTACCAGAGGAAGTACAAAAGGAATTAGAAATACTTCGAGACTAACAACCTATCGCACATATTAAAAAAATGCTCCTTTTTTTTGGTACTTATTATTTGATTGTAAGATTGTTTGATTCCAGTTAAACAAGTACCTCTCACTGAAATTAAGCTGTTACGGAAACACAGCATGTTTTTTAAATTCCAATCTCACCAGTACTCAGCAATACATGGGAAATTCAGACCTTATCTCCTGTCTGTTATAGAGCTCCATGCCTTTTTAAAATTAGTAATAAAATTAGCATGTTAAACTGTACATTTCCTATGCACCAAACCAAGGCATATGTAATAACATAATGAAAATCTCACAAATAAATGAATGTCTAATGTATTTTCTGGGCATAAAAATAATGTATCTTTTTTATTACAGAACAGAAAAGAAATAACTCCATGTTTCAGTTTGTTATGTTTGTTAAGATATGAGGAAATAAAGAAGGTCAGATGGGAAATACTCCAAAGTATGCCATGGTTTCTGATTCCCAGGAAAATTGTATGATACAGCTTTCATAAGCAAATTCATCATATATATATTCCCCACTCAAACCAGACCCCCTCAGTCATTATTGGCACTAGGCATGGAACAGGCTGCCCTGAGAATCTCTGGCTGCCCCGAGAAGCTCTGGCTGCCCCATCCGTGGAATTGTCCAAGGCTGAGCTGGACAGGGCTTGGAGCAGCCTGGTCTAGTGGAAGTGGTGCACATGGCAGGGGGTTGGAACCGGATGAACTTTAAGGTCAGTGTGATCTGGCTACCTTCACTTTTTAAATGAGTGTTTGTGGTTTAGGTCTGTTTGGGAGGATGCAGAAAATAGCAGGTGCCAGCTGGGGCAGAAAGCAAGAGTGTGGGCTCTGAGGGATGTTTCTGTGAGCCTCTAGCAGCCTCTAGCAACCCTCTAGCAGTGTTTCAGCTGTTTGGATTTAGTAGTCCAGAAATGACTTTCTGATGCTGACACATGACTTTTCTGTATTCTGTGGTGGTGTTAAGCCACATTGTGTAGGAAAATTGTATTTATGTTTGTATTCACCGGCTGGGCAGGGACGGAGATGTTCATGCCATGCCCATGTTGCCTTTTTCTTACCCATCTGAGCTTGACAACTCATCTCCCAAGTCTCGCTCTTGATGCCAGTGAGATCACTTAATGCAGCTGGACAAGGAACCCACCACCGGGATGCTCTCACCACCTTGGATGGGCTTTCCCAGCTAGGTGGGCATTCACAGAGGTTAAACAAAGCATCAGTTCCCTTTGCCATTGGCTGTGTCACATACAGAGCCAGTGGTGGTTGGCGTGGTTCATTGAACCTTTTTTTTTTGCTTGTGGACTGTGCCAATAACACTCGTAAGAACAGCAGGGAAAAGATTAACACAGTGGAAAATCTGGACTCTTACCTAATTTTTGCACAGTGATCTCAAAATAAGCAAATGATATTAAGGACAGCAGAGTAACTTCTTTTGGGGGGCTTCAAAATTAATCTAAGGTGATTCCAAGCAGCCACGTGAGATAAGGCTGTTGGAATTCAGTAGAACCAAAATAAATAAGTGTGCTCCTTAATATAATTTTTTTTTTTTTTTAAGAAAAAAAGAATCTGGAAATAACAGCATTCTGCAATTTCCTTCTACTGTGGGCAGATCTACTGTCTTGATACTGTGTCTTCTCATCTGTTTTCTATAGCAAGGTTTGAGTTTGGGTCCACTGGCTGCCTCTTCCCTTTTGATTTTTAGTACGGTCAACATCCACAGCTCAAGGAGTGTTTGAACGCTCTCAGGCACATGGGGTGTCCTGTGTGCAGGGCCAGGAGCTGGACTTCCATGATCTCTGTGGGTCCCTTCCAGCTCAGGATATTCTATGATTCTACGGTAACTAATTAAACATATTTATTTTGATTTGTAGAAAAGGTCTTACCTGTGAAAGAAACAACAACAAAAAAAATCCTTCTCTTCCCTAAACTGGCATTTTTGCTGGCTGTTCAAAAGATACCAGCTTAGGTCTCCCAGGGATGCTCATTCCAAGGGCTTGCAGTCAGTCACCCTCAAAAACAGCAGTTGATTGTTCTCTCAACGAGGCTGGAGTGAGCACGGTTTTGATGTAACAGCCAGAGCCCCTGCAGCTTGGCCAGCACGTGCCTAGCCATGGGTTAAGGAATGCCGTTTTCCCTAGGGAAAGGGAGAGGGACCAGAACATGATTTATGCTGCAGGGTCCCGAGTTTGGCTGAGGTTTCCAACCTGCCTACAGGCAGACTGCGCCCCACCTGCCTCTGGGCCCTCAGCTCCTGTGCTCCCAGCCAGGCAGCCCGCAGAGGGTGGGGAGGATGCCTTTTCCTCCAGCTCCCCTCTGGTCTCTCCAGAGCCGGGCTCTCTGCTCTGACACAGCAAGGAATGCCAGAGCCTTTCCCACATCACTTCTGCTCTCTGAGTGCCTTTGTTCCTGCTGCCTGCGGTGAGCATGGGAGGTGTGAGGCTGCCTGAAAATTGCTGCTCCAAGACAGAGACATAAAGTACACCCACCGAGTCTCCAAAGCACTGGCTTGATGAAAGATGTTTTGTTCCTGCTATGGCTAAGAATGTGCTATCTCTTCTGTAATGAGCCCCCTTTTTTGCTTTCACCTTATCCTATTTCATTGGGTTTTTTCCCTCTTCCTTTCCTTTATTGAATTCTCCTCTCCCTCTCCATATTTTCACTCTCTGCATCCATCTTTTTCTTTTTTCTATCAATGAGTGTTTACTTGTAACTGAGCATTTGAAGTTAAACATGATCACCAGACCCAAGAGAGATTTCGAACAGCTGCAGAGAGTCATCCTGGGGTGACTGCAGACAGACAAAGGCACGTTTGCTTTCATCTGGCATCCAGATCATGCCAGGATGGACACTTCCATGGGACAGTTTCTGGCCACCTTCTTTTAAACTTCATTGTTGGAGCACATATTCTGTGAGGAAAGGCTGAGAGAATTGGGATTGTTCAGCCTGGAGCAGAGAAGATTTTGGGGTGACCTAATTGCCCTTTCCAGTACCTGAAGGGAGCCTATAAGAAAGAAGGAGAGAGACTATTTACAAGGGCCTGGAGTGACAGGAGAAGGGGGAATGGCTTCACATGGACAGAAAGCAGGTTTAGATTAGATACTATAAAGAAAATTCTTCCCTGTGAGGGTGGTGAAGCCCTGGCATAGCTTGCCCAGAGAAGCTGTGGCTGCCCCATCCCTGAAAGTGTTCCAGGCCAGGTTGGATGGGGTTTGGAGATACTTGGAAGGTGTCCCTGCCCATGGCAGAGGGTGGGACTGGATGAGTTTTGAGGTCCCTTCCAACCCAAGTCATTCTGGGATTCTATGATTCTTTAATGGCGTTTGAGAGCCCATGAGGGCAAAGCACACTTACCTCATGATCACACTTAGCTTATGTCTGGCTTTGGTATTGCTTGGATGGAAGCGGAGTCACCCCATTTAAATTGAAACACAAAAAATCAAATGGAAGGTGATGCCTTTTTCAACCTAGAAACGAAACTCGAGATAGTTTTAGTATAGGAGGTAATATAAAAGTGGATCTTTATTGGAGCTCCAGGGGCAGTTACGGAAGAACGTCCACAAAAGTCCACCCCCGCAGGGGTGAATACATTTTTATAGATTCTAGGAAATTAGCATAATTGATAAAAAGTACCAATTAGGAGGACAAGTGGTGATGCAATTCCCCCCAGGTCAAGCCCCTCCTCTGGAGCCCGCCCCCACTCCCCCTGGTACCAGCTGTACTTTGTTTATGCAAATGTGTCTTGAAGAGCTGTTTTCAGCCTTGGTTCCCAGAAAGAACCAAGATAGGATAGGAGCCTTGTACCCCCTGTGGCTTGGAGCTCTGGAATTTGTTTTGTCTTCCTGCCCAGGGAAAGGGCATGGAAAACTACTGGGAAAACTAGCTATGAATGCAATAATAAGCTGCAGAGCTCCAAATATATGTGTAAAGAATACAGAGAATATATAAAAGAAAAAAAGGTAAAAACCAATAAGGATCAAAGGAAAGCAGCTGTGGTGTATCACAACACAGATGATGAGTATCTTGGCCTGGCCATGTTCACAGAGCAACATTTGCAGGTTGAGCCCCAAGATGGTGATAAGCTTTTTTGTTTTGTCATTAGCTGATGGTTCTGACATAAGTGAGATCTGGTGCAGGTCATACAGTGATGTGGGGGAAAGCTGATAAAAGATTTCGGGTTTCTCCACTCAGGCAAAGCCAAAACCAACTTTATCTGAACTCAGCCCATGAGTGACCTTGGACCTGATCAGAACAACCACCCTTGACTCTGGATGTGAGTTAAGTTAAATTACACGCTACTGAATTGTCCTAATACTGCCAACATTTTGAGCAGAAATTGTAATAACGATAAAAAAGCACTCCTGTAATGGATACCATCATAACTCTGTAACTACAGTTTAGGTTTTGAAAATTACAAATATGTGTTTAACTAAGGCTAGCCAGAAAGTACTAAATGGTGCTTGAACTGTGGCCAGCTGTCTAGAAGCTAGAAATTAGAAAAAAAATTGGGGGTTTTCTCTCCCAAAGTGGAAAAATTGTGTACGTTTGTACCTATGGAGCTGGTGACCATTTGTCCAGCTCTACCAGGAAGCACCAGATTTTCTGTGGTATCAAGAGGATGAAGTAGTTTGTAAAACAACTGCCAAAAACATGAAGAAAAATAGACTGTCTAGCCTTCAACTTATGAGGCACTTTACATCTTATAGATTAGGGACTTCATTTGCAGCCACTAAATCTCATTTTTTTTTTTTTTTTATCAGACCCCATCAGTTAACAAGTCATGGTAAACTTTGCTTTCTTTAGCAACGGTGAGTTTCGTTTAGTCTTGAATTACATGCATTGATTGATTTTAGTGATGTTTCTTCAACTCATACAAGCAACTTGGTTCTTTCCAGCTCATGTACCTTTGGCTACTGAGGTCTCTAAATGTTTATGATTACAATTCTTTCTTACCTCTCCCCTGAGTAGGATTTACACCTGACCCCTTATTCCACTTCCCTCTCCTTAAGTTTCTCAGATGGGGAACAGCTGGGAACATGGAAAGAGTATTTCAGCTGCAGATGCCTATGTCAGTCAAAGGGAAATGAAATGTTCTGCCCCCATAAGCTACTGTGTTGTGGAGCTGCTGCTTCTGTGTCAGACAGAGACCAGAGAAGGTGGTCATGGGGGTGAGATGGGCAGAAAAAGGCAGGAAAGTAACTGTGTTAGTAAATTGGAAAGGGAGTATTAATGCAATCTGAGAACCTGCGGGCTTCGCCGAGCTCCTCCCAGGCAAAGGTTACATTGAAATCACGGGTGGCTGAGGCTTGCCTTTGGTTTTGATGACTGGCCAAGCGCAGTTATCTGATAGGTGTGGGTGGCTACAAGATTGCTCTTATTGAAGGGCACTGACAAAATGAGCTGCTTTCTTTTCCCCCCTAAACCCACAAGACTTCCCAGATCTGCAGATGAACTGCTTACTGGCACGGGGTTAGAAAGCTGCTAAACTGCAGTTCCACAGAGATGTGCTCACCTGGGCAGGGGCACAAGGGCTCTGAACACGCACACGGGGTGAACTGAGGTGGGATCTGGAAAACCCCCCAGGGCTCTGAACACGCACACAGGGTGAACTGAGGTGGGATCTGGAAAACCCCTCTTCAGCAGTGGGGTTGTACTTGATGCTTGGCATAGAGGCTGCCTCTGCAGGAGCCTTTCTTGTGGGAGAACAGCAGTTCCATGAGGAGTTTGGTCAGCAGGGCCTCTCTGGTGTCTCTGCAGCAAAGCTCAGCCCTCCGTTGTCTGGGCTCCCACCTCCTCTGAAACGTGGAGGCAGGGGTTTGGCGAGAGGGACTGGGACCCACCTGCTCCATCCTCTTTCCCATGGTGGTTGGGTATGACCTTGTGAAATGGAGAGGCTGTTGTCCTGGACTGATGGCCGTGTGCCATTTGGAGCCAGGGATGTCCAGCAGCCTGAGTGCAGCTGTGGGAACCCACGGAGGGCAGGAATGCCCTGGAAGGGCTCCTTGTGCCCCTGCCCTCACACAGCACGGGGTCCACACTGGGCTCAGTGTTCCCGGCCTGCCTTCCCACCTGCTCGGCTGCTGAGGCAGGGCTGGGTGGTTTCTCTGGGGCCAGCCAAGGAGGTTCAGGGTCTGGGGAGATCCAAAATGATCTAAAGCAGAATCATCCAATTACTCTCTGCAACTCTTCTGAGGTCAGGACATTTTGACTTTCGTTTCATCTCCTGACAATAACATTAAAAGCCTAAATTGGTGTCCATTTAAGCTAATGAAGAGTTCATGATTTATCAGGCACACAACATTTCAAAGAGACCTTGGACAAATGTTTTAACTCTTCATGTTTTATGCGTTCCTTCTGTCTATGGAGATTATGTAGATGGTTATCTGAAAAACCCATTCTAACCTTTTGTAAATAAAAGCCAGTTGTGCTGAACCCTTGGGTGGCAGACACTTCGAGAGAACATGGAAATGTTATTAACTGGTTTGTCTTTAATATGTATCTTCAGCTGTATAAAAATGTTAAGAGAGGTTTTGGAAGTGTTTTAAATTCATAACCCGGAAACTTGACAGAAACAATGGAAAGGCTGTCTGGGACCCACTGCAAGGTGGCAATAGTTCCTGGGGAGGCCAAAAGGGAAAATATCTTCAGCAGAGAGCACAGCTCTGCCCCCATATTGCACGGGGGTGCTCATGGGGTGGTTTCCATTGGCTCTTTCTGTTGAATATCCTGAGCTGGGAGGATCCCAAAGGGTTGGTTTGATCCTGCAGAGCCAGTCCAATGGCTCAGTACCCTGCAGTGCTCCCACCTTCAGCTCTTGGTCCCTAGGCCCTTCTTTCCTTGAACTGTCAGAAGCCTATAAAATGACAAATAACTACTTTTGGGGTGGGAGAAGTAGTTTTCTCCATATGAGTGGGAGAGAGAAAATGTCATAACAAAAAATAAAAAAGATAAAACATAGCTATAACCAAATTAGCCATGACTAATTTACAGTGCTGTGTTGGGGGCTATCAGATACAGATAAGTTCAACAAATTACCTTCAAACCACGGAGGCCTCACTCAAGGCTGTAAGTTTCACATATGTGAGATTAAAGGAAATCCAAGAATGTACTTACCTGCAGTATGTGAAAGAGTTTACACAAGACTTTTTGAAGGAGTTTGTAAAAGCAGCCTGTTTTGTCTGCAGCTATATTCTGCTTATTTCATCTCCTTTGCAATTCTAATGGTATTCATGTTTTCCTCCCTGCCCTCTACAGTTGTTTGGCACCTGCCAGGCTGTTTGGCGTTTCTTTGGAATATCATGTAAGCCACTGGTTGATGCAAACTGCTCTATTCTGTAGCTGGTAATTGTTCATGAAACTGAATTCATGCACAAATAAGGAGCATTTGGGTAAGTCCATCTTTGGGTCTGCCTCAGAAATGCACCACACTGAAATAACTGAGTAGCATCTGTCTCTGAAGGTGCACTGCATGTGTGTGTTGTCCACACAAGTTCTTTTATTATCTTTGAGTTGTAGTTCATTTGCTTTCCTGAAGTCCATGGAGCATTGCATTAGTTTTGACCAGAGAATTTCATTAATTTCTGAACATCTTTTTCTAGCTCTCTCCCCACTCTCTGTTTTCTTTTTGATTCTTCTACAATGCTAAATGCATTATATCCTCTCTAACATATCAACCATATTTTTTATTTACCGAAAGTGAAACTCTTGAGAGGGGGGAACCCAAGAAATACTTGACAGACTCTATGGATCCAAAGCTGTTTTCCACATGGCCAGATTCCTGAAGATCTGCAGATGCCTAGTGACATTGTCATGAGTCAAGACAGATTAGCTATCTGTGGTATTTAGGTATGTCAATGCTTTTTATTATCTACCCCTTAATCTCCTCAAAATTTGGCTGTATAACAAATAAGAAAGTATGTGCTAAGGTATTTACAGAAAGGCAATTTTTTTTAATGCCATTCTTCCCTGACTAGAAGATGAAAATAAAATATACTGAACTTGCTAGAAAGTAGCGTTGTGTTTTCCCACTGCCCATCCTTAAATTTAAACCAGAGATTATGTATGTAAAACTTGCAGCAAATTGAGAAAGGTATTGACCCTTCAGCTGGGACTGAGGAATAGAAATGCCAGCATTTTATAAGAGTCCAAGGCTCTATGATTCAAATAAATACAACCAACTTACTCAGCAGAGCAAACAGTCACTCATTAAACAGTGGAAGAAACTCACTGATGAATGAGCTGCATCCTCTCTGCCTTGAGCTTGCAGTCAATAAATCTCACTTGAAAGGTGATACTGCCACTTATCCTGTCAGCACCAAGCTGTATTATTCCTAGTTTCACAGGATTTGTCCTGCTGACTTATTATTAGCCATGTGATATCAGCATCCATGGCTAGGTTTTATCAGAAGCCAGTGGGTGGAATTGTCCTGGGTCACTGTGGAGCTCATAGATGGAAACAGAAGCACTTTTCTGTGCGAAAGAAAGATGAGAGGGATGGGCCCATCTGATGGCTGGTATCTTGTCTGACTGCAGCTTGTGGCAGGTCAGATGTGCATCCTGATATAAGGCCATAAGTAGCCCCAGATGCTTGGCTGCAGTAGGTTATAGCTGTACATGTAATTGTTACGTGTCCCACAAAGCAGCACAGGAGGGCTGAGCTTTGTTGTCACACTGCCCTTGATGCCCCCTGTGCCCTTGAGCCAGATATGTAGGCTCTGTCTACACTAGCAAGCAGTAAAGCATAAAAGGATCACATCTGGAGACTGAAAAAGTTGAGGACAAGGAGTTTATGTTCACCTCCCACAAACACACAAGCTCTCCAGGCTGAGGGGTTTTCCCTAAAAAAAGTCTAGTCTGATCATTAGTGCTGAACATTCATGAGGCTGAAGCACAACAGGTGCCCTCTTGAAATGCATCTTGCTTTAGTTTCACCCAGGTTGAATCCAGCTGTTACTCTGTGATCTCTTTGCAGTACAACCCAAGGTACAGTAGCTGGAGACAACCCAGGAGACGAACTTCAGGAGTGCAGTAATGGTGCAAACTGAAATGCCCAGGAGGCTCATCCTGTTACTACTGATGCCTCAGAGAGAACTGAGAGGTTTGTTTATGTGCGACCTGCTTAGCCCAATCCAAACACAGTTACGTTCTTTGTGCAGTTCAGAATGGGGACTTCTTATCAACTGGTGGCTTGAACCTGGGTGGCATCTCAGGAAATACAGTTTCACCCCTTCTCCATAGACTGGGGAGATCTGGCACTTTTTTCTTCTGAGGTCTGTCTGTCCCAAGCCGTAAAACTTGCTGAGGGTGATGACTAGGAAGCCCCATCTATAGAAGCGAAGCAGGTAGCACTATCTGTTGCATCCTAGGGATTAAGAAGTTATAACAAAACGTAAAAAACAATCACGTCACCTTGTGAGCCTCCTAGATCGTACAGCCTGGGTAAATTTTTTTAAAACCTGCCCCATCCATTTAGAGTAGTTAATTTCTGCAGAAAATGGAGACGGAAGTGAAACCATTTTCTAAATCACCTAAAAGAACACTGTTTTGGTTTGGTTTGGTTTTTTAATCAGACGTGTGTTTGTAAGGATGGAAATTGCTGCACAGATCAAAAGCACTCTGGGCTGCAAAAGAGGAAAAATGCACTAATTGATAGCAAAAGGCAAACTCCAAGCTTATCTTCTCTGCTTTACAGGATGAGCTGTGTGCAGCTTCTGCTCAATATGCCCTGTCACATGATACTCATTTCAGCACTAAGATTTTGGCAAAAACTTAAGTGTTTGGACAGAAATTTTCTATATCTCAAGCCAGTTTTTGTTTCTTAGCCTAAACAAGGCTGATGTTCTCAAACAGAAAGTTGTGGCAAATCAGAGTGAATGTTGACCTGAGCTGCTGGGTGCCAGAAAAGGGGGAAGGGTAAACATGCCTACTGCCACGAAGGAGCAGATGATGTGCTACCTGTAGCTAAGGAAAAGTCTAAATTTGCACTGTTTCCATATTAAAGCATGCATGGATTTATCTATTTTTGGGTTTTTTTCCCGGCATGCTGAGCAAGCGCTCCCTAGTTCCCAGGTGGAATGGCCTTTCTGCCATGCAGACAATTTCTTCCATCTCCAAGAAAATCCATAATACTACAAGAACTGACAGTCTTGAAAACCAGCAGCCTCAAAATACTTGGACAAGAGGGATACCTTAGGCTTCAGCAGCTTCTTTTTAAGCAGGTAGAATTTAGGTGCACATCTGTTTTAGGTGAAACAGTCAGATCTCACCAAGGCCCTTTGGTATTGAAGCATTTTAAGTTTTCATTATCAAGTGCTTAATTCTCTGCCAAACAGCATGCCCTGTAGTGTCAACCTGACCTTCAAAATTCCCACCTCCTGCCTCGGGTCATGAGGGGTTCATGGGTCAGGCATCTCTGCAGCCTCTCAGTTCCCTGGGGAACCCAGTTTGTCAGGTGTGCCAGGCCCTTTGCTTCTCAGGCACTAGACTAGACTAATTATATGTCACCTCTAGAATAAACCAAATATTCTGAAGGGGGCCTGGTCCTAGTTGTCATAAAAACTTTGAACAAAAAGGGGATAAAAAGATGAGAAATCTTAGAATGGAAATAGAGTTTGAAGGAAAAGTGTCTACAGCCAATGGCATTATAATACTGATGAAATTAACTGTTTGTGTTCCAAGAAAGAGCATTTATTTATACAAAATCTCCCCAACCCAAGGCGATTCTGTTCCACAGGTGGCCATGTAAATGTATCATTCAGGCTGTTCTGCTGTAAGAGTCTGCCTTCAGCTATACTGCTTGAGAGATTAAAGGTATCCTACCCAGCTGAGCAGCACAGAGCTGGGACTGTGCTTACTTTGAGATTACATTCTGAAATGGGAGTAATGAATTCAGACCAGAGCTGGAGAAGCTGTGTGACTTTACTTGGTTCCAGTTGTGTAACTGGATTAAAATGGCATTGCACAAGAGTAGACCTGTACATGACATTCCAAATTTTCTTCCTTAAAGCGTTTTCCATGCCTTCAGCTACCTTTTTTTTTTTTTTTTTAACTTGTGGTAAGAGTCAGGATGCCAGTTTGGATGGGTTAGATATGTGTTTCAGCAATATTATGATTACTTTTTCTTTAGCTTTTTTTTATGTTGATATATAAAATATAAATCTTTAAAAAGTCAACAAAACGAACTGACTTTAAAATCATAACACATACTCTTTTTAGCAGCAGATCTGTAAGAAAAGCAGGATAGTGTGTTTGTTGTTAAAATCTGCTGGTAAAGGGATGCACACAAAAGGCTGTTTGCAATCCATGGAAGGAAGCTTGATCTGCCATCCACCGGGAATTCATCCATCAGCAATTAGCATATCTCCACACACATCTCCCTTCCAGGATGTACCCATATTCTGTTCCAGTGAGATGAAGCTGTGCAGTATGGCAGAACATGGATAGATGCTCGAAGGAGCCAGCACAAACCAGAGGAATCACTCTGGAGCAGAGCCCTGGGGCTGTGGGAGGAATGATGCTGTGGTCCCACTGAGTCTGATTTTTACACTGCAGCGTATTTCCTCATGCATTTATGCAGTATTTTGTCTTACCAGCATCTCAGGGCTGACAAATCAAGGGCAGAAACAAGAGCCAGACCATCCACCCCAATCCGCTGCAGAGATAATGTTCTTGCATTTAAGGAATTTCACCTCATCCCAGGCACATAATGGAAACCAGGTCAAGCAGACCAGCAGCTCTGCTCTCCGTATTGCAGCAGCTTTCCTTGGTTTTACGCTTGCTGTTGTGCTGCTCTCCCAGCCCAAGGAGACAGCGGGTGTCTCCTTTGTGTGTGCTGGCTCCTCACCCTCTGCGTTCCAAGGACAGCCCTTCCCTCATCCCTGGGCTCAGCTTACTTAAGCATTTTCCAGGTATCTGCTCACACTCCATGCACTGAGACAGAACACTGGCCTGCCCCACAGGTGTTTGTTGCTGTCCTGGAGCTCCTGAGCTGCCTCTGACAGAGGGATGTGGATGTGTGAAGAAAGTGGGGCTTGACTGCAGATGTAAGGCAGGTTTAGTAATCTTAGTCCAGTTAAATTCCTCTAATGAAAAATTTCTCTTGTATACAAAGTCTAGCTAATGCTACATTTTTTGCTAAACCAAGATAGGAGAGAATCCTGAAGTCAAAACAATTCAAGGAACAAAGTTTCCCTTTCTCCTCCGAAGAGTTTAACCCAAAGGCCATTAGATTTAGTTGACAGAGGGATTGGAAAATCTGATACGTGCAGACAGATGCAAACATGTATAAGATACATAAAGTATCTTAGTTACCTGTAGGCGTAAGGATTAGCATAAAAACATACTGAGATTTGTCCTTGCAAAGATGAGAATACCAGCACAAACACTGAAGTGATGGTTTCTATACATCATGTAATGATTAATTTTTGAACCTTGATAATGTGTGGCCCAAACTTAACTATTCTGATGATGAGCACAGAAGCAATCTCTGATGGCACAAGGCTGCCTGGCCAGGCTCAGGTATCTTAAACTGGCTGAGATTTTGTCAAAGCTCTTTTATAGCCTGCCTAGGCTCTGGCTGCCCCTTTGGAAAGGTGTGTGTCTTCCACAGCTCCTACATCACCCTTGCCAGCCTGGTGTGGCTATTGTGGCTAGCCCAAATCACCTACTGCACATCTGTGTTCAGGTACCTGAATTACTCCCTTCAGGAGCCTTGCTGGAGCCTGTATTTAGAGAGAATTTAGACCATAGTGGATTTTTGCCATTGGGAAGACCAACACACTGTGGAAGGAAGAAAAAAATTATAATGGATTACATAGGGATTGACTGACTAAAATGCTACCAGCTGTGTGTTGCAGCAGGGAGTTCTGTTACTGCAGGGAGGAAAGGGAGTAAAATGTCCACTTTGTTAGTTGAGAAAACCCAATTTGTAAAGTTCAAATCTGCATTCAGCCCAGAGTCCAGGGTTATTTTGATCAAAGGGGTGAGTACAGCTTGCTGAGAGACAAAAACAATAGCCAGGCTGGGCTGGCAGGGAGGGAGCCAAAGCCTTCAGCCACCAGCTTCTCATATCTTGGAGCATTGAGCCTGGGTATGGCTGTCCAGGAGTGAGTAAGTGCACAAAGCAGCTGCATTTGAGGGCACTGAGGCTCTGGTAGGTAGATAAGACACTAGGAGGAGATTAGATTGCAGTGTGTTGATAGAACATGTGTTTTGGGGAACAGCAGGAGGAACAGAAACAAAAAGACAATATAATGTGCAGA
The DNA here is from genome assembly GCA_013397055.1 of Pachycephala philippinensis. Classification (NCBI taxonomy): domain Eukaryota; kingdom Metazoa; phylum Chordata; class Aves; order Passeriformes; genus Pachycephala; species Pachycephala philippinensis. The sequence goes on along the minus strand of VWZT01002570.1, from coordinate 60,961 downwards.
AGATAAGGTTTAGACAGTATTGTCAATTACTTGAATTTTTGGATTTCCAGGAGAGTTCTTCTTGTCCAACCATTGGTGAACTTCCCTGCTGCTCCCTGCTGGCAAGGAGCTGTGTCCTTGCAGGAGGTGCAAGGAGTTTGCATGTGATGGTTACTGCAGCAGAGAAGGGCCAGTTCAATGGCCACACTTGATTTAAGGTAGTGAACCATACCAAAGACAGTAAAAGAAGCATCTGCATTGCTCAGGGTTATTTAAAAACTGTCTTTATTGAATCACCCTTTCAGTCAGCAACATGAACTTATCAACACAAACCACTCCTGCTCACCCCTTTTCATTTTTTTTCTCTCTGCATGTTGTGCATTTGTCCTGAAAAAATAAAAATAAGTGGTCCTAACAACACCAGTCGTTTGAAGAAATGAAAATGCTGACAGGATGGAATGGCTCAGCAGCAGAAAGCAATTTGGCACTTAGGGTTGCAGAGGCTACAGAGAGCTCCAAGTGCTGCATTCCCAGTGAGGATAACACTATTGATTTATTTCATAACTTCACCTGCCTCTCACTGATAGATGTCTGCTTATTTTGATCCCTGGAAAACAGTTCTGCACAATAACATAGGTGCATTGAATGCTCCAAAGGTCAGGCAGCTTGAGCATGGGAAAATATTTGTGAATGAGGCCCAAAAAAACTACTGAAAGAGGTGATTTCTGGCTCAGAGATTAGTCTTCATTTAGAGACTGAGAATTTATTGCTGCCCAAACCAGCATTATCAGCTTTCTGTCAGCAACAATCATCAGGATTTCCTTTCCCAATCAACATGAGCTGTGACCTCATCCCTGCAAAGGTGAAACCCTGACAGGGATTAAAGGCTAATAGAAAGAAATGAGGTAGCAGGGCTGAACAAAGAGGAGCTTGTTACACAGCAATGGCCAACTCGGGCAGAATGTTACAGCTGAAACACGAGCCACCGAACCAAAGGCGAAAAAGAGTATTTTTAAGAGCCTGAGTAATGCTGGGTCTCCCCATCTTTCAGTGGAGTAGGAAGGCAGACTGCCGTCCTTGCCATCAGAGATTTTTGAAGTGGGATTAGCATAGCCTTGTGGTTTGTCAAGTGTTTAATTGCAATTCTGCAGGGACGCAGCCTCAAAGACACTGGAAACCAATTTAACAATCATGCCTATCATTATATACACCAAATTGCTCCTGTGCACATATAATATTCAGTAGTCTGAAACAGAGAGGCTGAGTCTATGTCAAGGTTTAGAACGTGAAAAGTGATGAAAGGCAAATACGTCTGATACTCATCAAAGCAACTTAATCCATGGTGGAAGAGTGAAAAGAGGTAAAAAGGGGTTTATGCTGTTGATCTGTGAGTTGCTAGTTTTTTCACTCATCCCCCCAGTTCCTGGAACCAACAAGGGAGGCCATTTTTTCAGGGGGGATTCTTTTCTCTTAAAGGTCACTTTTGGCTGCCACAATATCTTTTCACCTTAAAACCCACCACAGACTTGGTTCTAGTCCCAGCACAAGCCACATGTATCATAACTTTCAATGGACTCTGGATCAGTCCCTTTGTCAGTCACCAACATATCCCTGCTTTTTCCAGCAGAGGTAGACTTGTGCTGTAGTCCAGATCCAAGTCTTTTGGAAGTTTATGGCATCCAGGATGCCTTCTGCGTGTTTCAAATGTTTTCAACCCACCAATACAGGATGCCATCTCCTCATGCTGTGTGCTGGGCTCTCTCAAAAAGGGATAGGGTAATTTGACCTCTCACTGGAGCACAGAAATTACCTAAGAGTGCTGAGGGTACTTGACACCTCATGGCATGAAGTCTTTGGGCTGCAGTGTATTCTGAGGCTGCAAGTGGAGGATTGGAAACCAAATCCATCTCAAACATACAAGAATAGTATTGAATTTGATGTGGACCAGATACTGTCATATTTGACATGGTGTGCTTTGAGCATCTCTCAATCCAGCACAAAGAATACAAGTGAATCTTAAGAAGAAAAGATGAAAGGAAACATTCTTGTTACAAGTACATGGATAAATCAGGTTTTTTTGTTGATACTGAGGAGGCTTCAGAAACTATTCGGAATAAACATATCTCCAGCCTAAACACATTACAGAGCTTTCTGTGAGGAATCAATCATCTTTAAAACCTCCAAGGTGCTTCATTCTTTATATTTTAGAGATTAATGTCAGCCACAAATACAACAAGGTTAAGTCCTTTTCTTGTAAAGAAATCACCATCTCAAGCAGCCTGGTTGATCCCTAGCTCCCAAAAGGTGGAGCTGCAGGAACAGCCTTCAGCTGCTTTGGAAATGTTTGTAGCCTTCTCCAAAACCTGTGGTTGAGCCATGTGGATAATCCCCAGCCCAGCATTAGGAAGCATTAGGATGCAATAGCTGCAGAGGGTAGCCTGGCTGAAATTCAACTAATGATGAAAACCTCTGCAGCAGCTTTTGAAGGCTGGGCAAAGTCAGTGTCCTTTCTGGGCTGACTTGGGTGGAGTTTGACATGGCTAAAACTTTTCACTCAAGGGCAGTAAGATACTTAATTGTATGAAAACCTTAGAAATACTAGATTTAGCGATGCTGTGGCTTGAGCTCCTTTCATTTAGTACTCTCAGGCTAAGAAATATGAAGCCTGTTGGGGTAGAGGAATAATGAGTCCTGTAGCAAAACCCAAAGCTACTACCCAGCATTGAAAGGCGAGTGGCAGGTTTTAGGTTTGTCAGACAGTTTTCAGAGAGGAATACATATACATTAAGCTGAACTGAAGGGGAAATTTAAGTAGGGACAATGTAATTACCAGGCCAGGAAACTGGGCTAGGATCTTTGTTCTTTATGAAAACTGCATGGATTGATGCTTGGCAAACTAATTGCCATGAACAATTTATTAATTTGTATGATCTCTGTTGTTTTCAATTTCATTTTTAGTGACTGACCACCTGCAAACTAAGTTAACTTTTCTCTTTTTTTTTTCCTCCATCAAGTCTTCAGTGGTGATCAGACTGGATCCATTTCAGTTGCTGCTTTTCTTGCGAAGTTCTTGTTTTGATCAACTTTATTTTTTTCATGCTATTTCTGCTTCATGCAGAAATAGCACTGGCTCTCCAGGCACAAGAAAACTAAAAAGATGGAACAGCTTCAGTCTATTTTAAAGTCGAGTTTGAACATTTTTACCAACACCTGAGAATGGAGGAGGTTTTGCAGATTTTTACAACATGGGAATATTTTAAAGACAAAATCAAAAACTCTCATGCTTCTTGTTCCCATGTCTTTGTCAGGAATGAACACTGGAGATAGCACACTGGCATGTGGCCTAAGGCACCTGTATCTCCCTCAGCTCACCAGGCATGCTGGCAGTCCTACCAAACCTCTTATCCTACTGAATTAAGACATGTTCCTTTGAGATCTTTTCCTGGTATGTTTGAATACCTTTTTATTTGTATTATAATCAGCTGGAAAGCACAACAAGGGAAATAGCTGTGCTCTCCACAACAGGACCTATTAGAGCAGAGATCATCATTACTCAGCTACAGCCATCAGAGCCCTGCTCATTTCCTCCCTCTCTGCAAACACACTCTAATCTGGAGTGAGCTGGAACTATATTTTTTTTCCCTGCATATACTGAAGACAGACTTGGTGTTTGTATTGGCCCAGGGCCTCAACATGGCATTTGTGAGGATGAACCACAAGCATGCGTACTTCAGCTAGGCTGAGCTAGGGAAATATGTGCTAGAATCAGGAAAAACCTTCTTCCTCTCTCCCTCTGCTTCCAAACCAATAAGGCAAGGAGGAAAACACCCTTCAGGCGTCCCCTTTGCAACCTGCGGCCAAACTTCCTCCCACCTCTCTTGACACGCACACGAGGCCCCTTCCAAGGGCTGGGGACCGTCATAGCTGCACGAGCAAGTCTTGTGAGGCAGCTTTTGCAGGGGCGCAAGGGGAGGAAGATAGAAGTGACCATACATGAATGGTACTTTGGCTTTCTTTTCCAATAATTTGCGAGGCAACACAGCTAAACTTTAATGGAAGAGAAGATCATATGCCCCTAATATGGGCAGTAATTGAGCATGTTCCCAACTGGAACACAGTGGAGAGACCTCTCCAAGGAGGCAGTTACAACTCTGTATCTGAATTTTGTCTCTGGTGTGCTCCTGGAGTAGCCCTGCTCCTAGCCCCTGCCAGCAGTAGCTTACACGCTGCGATGAGCAAAACTCCATGGCGTTATACACAGACATGTTCTGTAGTAAGGTTCATCTGAAATGTACAAAAGAGTGGTTTGGTGTGTGGAGCAGGGAATGAATTGTGGGACGTTTTCACAGGATGGTCCTCAGTTCAGATCTCACCCAAGCTGGTACCAGCCAAAGTCCCCTAAACAGACTCTCCTGTTCTTGGGTGTCTTTCACAGGGAATTGTGGCTTTCTCACAGCTACTCCAATGTCCAATACAAACAATAACTCCTGCTTGGTAACTTCCCTGAGACAGACTGGTCCTGTGCCAACAGAGCCAAGAACCAATCCCATTTCAACAGGCACCATCTTATGGTTCCACCTTTGCTGAGGGACATCAGTGCTCGAAACTGAGTACCAGCTGAGCAGGCTATTTCTGTCCCTTTGTATGGGAAATGCTCCTGGGATACTGCCCTGGTGGTATTTGAGCTGTGCTCATTCTAGGGACAAACCCAGACATTGTTTTCCAGTAAATGAAGACTGATGTAAGAGGAGATGAAATTTGTGTGGGTATATGTGAATCATGTCTGTAGAGTGCAAGGGCTTTTCAAGGACCACTATAGAGCAAACTGTGCCAGGCTCAGTCCCTGTGCACTGGCAGAGATGCTTGGTGCTACAGGAAGCAATTGGACTGAGAGGTGGGAACAGCTACTGTGCACAGGAGTCATGGAGATGCTTGTCCTTGTTTGAGGTCAATGGTAGCTTCTTGATGCCCTAGTAATTTTGTTTTCAAAGCCACCTACTTTCCACCTGTGCTCAGCAGTATGTTGTTCATCTCCTGGAGGTAACTCCTACAAAGTATCTTGATTTACAGTGACTGGAAAAAATAGTGTCACTTGAGCTCATTAGACTCCTTTGAGTAATTAATTGTATTATTTCCATTGCTAAATCAGCAAGTTTGGTGTGTATTTTTTTTTACCATATTCCTTGAGGCTGTAATGCTGGCACTTAGTATTTGCACTAGTCCCTACTTACATTGTGATTATAAAAGTAGTTGTGTGTTGCCATTCCTACCCAGATTAGGATACACTCTATTTACTCCTGTTTTATCCAAATGCTGCAAATCTTTTAATGAACTTTTCTTTCCTCCTTCAAATTAAAATGCCCATAAAAATTTTTTATCCTCACCTCAAAACGGTGACAATTTCAGAGAATAATTTACCCAAGAAAGAAAAAAAATTGTTACTGTTCTTGTGAAAAAATTTGAACATCAATTTATTTGATCTAAATTCAAAAATGTGCAAAGGTGACATCACCCAAAATTGGGAAAGCTTTCATCAGAACTGAGTCAGATTTATTAACTCTAACAAACTGGATATAGTCTGACGGGGGGTTTCTATGACTGAAATGCACAAAACCTCTTTATGTTTAAGGTTAGGAAGAGCTAACTGAGACAGTCACCTCAGCATCTCGTCTAAGTAAATTATTAAGAATGCAAAGGTAGACAAATCAGGAAACTCCAGTTAATATGTTTCCCTGATAGATTCCTCAGTCATTTATGCCTCCTCTTTTTGTTTAATCATTAAATCAGTCAATCTTTTCTGCTTCATATGTATCTAACTTCTGTCACTGTGTAGGGATCTCAGCTTTTCTCTCAGAAACCCTGCAGGGATTAACAAGATGTTTTTATAAATCAAAGGGGAAAAATCAACAAAAGAGATTTTTGTCTTTCTGTAAGCAGACTGGCTTCACTTCTTTTGGAATTTTTTTCCCCTTTACTCGTTAAGAAAAAATTATCTCCCAACCTGGCTTACTGTGAATTCCTCTTTGCAATTTTCTTAAATGCAAAAGACAAGTAGGATGGTGGTTTTAAGAGAGATTATTGGACAGAGTGTCTGAAGAGGTTGAAATACAACTTTAAACAGAAGGTATTTTTAAGAATTTGGGCTTGAGGAAGAAAAGTTGCTGTCAGCTCAACTCTTTGTTTGCCAGAGGTCAATGAATGATGAGGAAGAGATTACACAGCAAGCAAATAATGTTGAATAACGAGTTTGAAACTCTTCTGAAACTTTAAGCTTGTCTTTACTCCTTTTGTTTCTTCTGCATTGGTCTGAATAAATCTTCTTAACTAAAAAAATCAACATCTGGAACAAACACCGATTTGTCCTGTAGGCCATGGGGCTCAACAAATCTTCTTGCTGTTTCTGGCCTTAGCAGCGTGAGTGTGTGGTTGTGGCTGTGCTGTACCTGCTCGGAGGATGGGCTCTGTAGGGTTTGGTCCATCCACCCCTTCTTGGGAATGTTATCCCTTGGATGTAATTCTCTAGAGCTATCCATGACTGGCACCTTTCTGCCCTGTGCTCAGAGAGGTGTGGACAGCCCTGTGCTGCCCTGTGCCAGGAGGGGACAAAAACGATGCAGATGTCAGTTCTTTGTTCATGAGCTGCCTGTGGCTTCCTTGGGGTCTAGTTTGGGTATGTTCTAGTTCTGAGCTATCACAGCGCTACAGGTGCTGTGGCATCTGCCCAGCACAAACTGCAAAGTTTATCTTCCTTTCCAGCTCTGACTTGCCTTCCCAAAATCACCTGCCCCACCATGCTCTGTGGGAAGGTGCCAATGCTAGTTTACCACATCCTGCCCTCTCACACTTCCTGTTCCTTGTTCCTGCAGGCCCCCATCTCCTGCCTTGTGTCAAGGTAAGTGTTGAACCGCCCCATGGTGGATCGGCATCAGGAACTAATAAAAATAATAGCAAGAATATGATAATGCAAAAATGGAACAGATAAATCCAGTCACCAACCCACAGGAATGTGTGGCCACAGAAACACTCACAGCAGCACAGCATGAGGCATGGGACACCAGCAACCAAGAGCAGGCAGGAGGAAGGAAGGCAGAGAGTCCTAGAGTCAACTTCCAGCCTTCCTGCTGGATCAGCCCTGTCAATCAGCTTGTTCTTCTACTGGGTCACTGACTGCTAGACCTCAAACAATGGAGCAAGGATGGGAAGTGGCCCCCAGGGCAAAGCAGGACTGCTGCTTTCCGAGAGCTGTCAGATCCAGCATCACTCGGCAGCCATCGTGCACCTGGCTCAATTCCCTGAGCCAGATCATCAGCAATCCCCACTGGAGCAGGAGGCCAGACCACTTCAAGGCAGACTATTTAGGTCATCTTTGGCTTCTGAAAGTAAAGTCTCCTACAGGATGTTCACTGCTGTTCCCCCCACCTTTGCCTACCTGCCAGGGAATACCATGGGGTAGAAGTAGGGCCGTGAGAGGCATTGGCAACCTCTTCCTGATGTTTGCCATTGCACCAAGCGCTGAAATATACCCCAGTAAAATACCCGTGTGCCAGAACAGAGCTACATTGCTCTTGTTTAAAGGAATATATGAGAGGACAGCCTGTTGAGAATGAAGGTATCCTCTGAAATAAGGAGAGGAATTCCTTAGAAAAGCTCTTTCCAGCATATAAACATGCATCGATACTGGAGTAAAGCAACCCAACTTGTTTAGACTGGGATCTTTGTTAAACAGTGAACGCAGGCTGAATGTACTGTTGTGTTTAAATCTCAGCTGTCATTATTGGGACGGGAGAGGGGAGGAAGAAAACACAAAAACGATCCATTCATGACAAAACCAGTCACTATTTCTTCCTTTACAAACAAAGGGGAAAAAAGGGAAAAGTGCTCTCATGAGAACCTCTATGAATTTCCTTAAGAGAGTGTACTTTAGATGGAGAATAAGTTAAATTCTGCAAGATGTTGGGGTTACCAGGGTAACAACATTTTGAATACAAAAGCAAATAGATGTATGAGCCCAAAGTAAATCATTAATGTGCATCAGTATTTTTGAGATGGGTTGGAGTGACTTATATATTGTAGTCCTTCTTTATTTAATATTTCAAAAGTGTTCTTTGATTTAAAAGCAAACACTTAATAGGCCTCTTTTCAGACAATTATGGCCTCTTTTCTACAAATCACTCTGAAAAGAGACTAGTCATTGATGCCATCTAATAGAACAAACACACAAATTTGATGGAGTCAAACAGAACAAAGGGGCCTTGGTACATCAAAAAACTTAAACGTGGGCGCTATTTTAAGGTCGGTAATCATCCCAAGACTACTCTGTTTCTTGCAAACTTGCATTCAGCACCCTGCTGTATTCAAGCTTACGTGGTCAATCTGCAATATACTTTTAATTACAAAGAACATTTTTTGGTAACTATTTTTGAACTAAGTCTTTCTATAATAGATGAAAAGATTGGCTATAGATAGGTTGGGGCTGGACGTAACTGTTTTCCAAGCAATTATCTTCTTACTCATACCTAATTTCCTTGTTTATTACAATTAATTCAGTCCAGGAGACCTGTTCATAGCTGCATGATAAATAACTGCAAAAGTAAGTTAAATAGTCAATTGAAGAGATCTCTTGCAGGACCCTAAATCAGCCTTGGCAAGTACTGAACCTCTGCTTGTTAACAGCTGCAACTAACAGCGAATGATTGCTTTTTTTTCCCCCAAGATCCAACCATTCTTCCCAACATTTCTTCCCATCCTCATTGCTGTTCTAGGGACATTCTAGGGACATACTCAAAGTTTGGGCGACATAATTAGTAGGAATAAAACACGGTCATTTAACAATGCCACTAAGCTGGAACAAATAGAGTTACTTTGCTTATTGAAGTTCGGGACAAACAACAGAGAATAATATCCTAGAAGAGAAAAAACATACTGCATGCCTAACGTTATGGAAGGGAATTAAACTCTGACTTGCAGTTAGAAAATCGTTGTAACTACTTTCATTAGTCCAGTAAAGAAACTCAGTTCTTCTCTGAAATAGGAAGTGTTAAATTTGTGGCAACTTATTAAATGCTGGAGTTTTTGCAGTTCACAGTGCACTTGAATGATTATAAAAAACAAGTTCTTAAGAATTGAAGTAGTGTTTCTTCCAAGGATTATTTCTGGAAGCTCTTATTTGCTTATATGTTATTTGTGTCCCTTTGCAAGTGGTGGTGAGTTTCAGCAGCTTCTGTTGCAGGGCTGAAGAAGGATGTGGGTGAATAAGAACTCCTCTGGCTCCTGCAACTCTGCTAATGGTCTGACCAAACATACCTTTCTGGGGGAGAGCAGCTGCACGGTTAAAGGTCAGCACAAGAGGAAGGGAAGCTTTGCCGACCTTCCCAGGGAAGCTCCAGCCAGATGAAGGTGCCACACCACATCACTGCTGACAGTTCCTTGAGCAGATTCCTTCCACGGGCAATTAGCCTTCACAAAGCATGAATGGACTAGTTTTCTATCAGGAGACTGAATTTTAGCTGACAAATTAGACAGATTCCCTGAGGCCAGAGTTATGCGGCTTTGCCAGTCTCACTAAAAATGTGATTTATAACAGATTCCTCAGCAGAGGCTCTCCTTGCTTCAGGAATGAAGGTGCACACTGTACTCAGACTCTTCATCTAACATGATGATCTTACAAACCTTTGTCTTGTGCAGGAAAAACTGTTACCTGCTTTTGACTTATCAAGTTCTTCCTCATCTGTCCATGAATGGACAGTGCTGGGAAACTACAGTGCATATTTAGAAGTTAGGCATGTACAGGTGTAAATAACATTTTAGGAGGTAAGAGTATATTAATTTGGGAAGTTATGTCACATGTAGCTGGATGGAGTTTCTAGCTGTGAAAACAACGCAACAGATTTTGTCTAAGATGTGTCTCTGGCTTTTGATGATGCTGGCCTAAAACAGAAGCAGAGAAGCAGAGGTTGTGGTGCACTAATTAATTATATGAGAAGTATCTCACCCTGCATGTTCCCAGCACCGGGTGCTGAGCAGGTGACTCCTGATGCCTGGTGGTTGTGATACAGCGTCGGGGCAGGATGAGCCGAGGACGGCTGTTCCGTCAGTGTGGGGCAAGCACGGGTAAGAGACAAAAATAAAGTCTAGCAGACACAAATACTGTATTGTGCTTTATTCCCTTTAGTTCTGCCTTTAAACCAGACCACTCTTAAAGTGACACGAAAAAAAGAGATGTTTTCCCAAAGCTAATGGAAGACTCAGAGTTTTGTGCAGTTTCAGAGTCACAAAAATGACAGGCAAGGAGAAAAGGGAAGAGAGAAGTCAGATCCCAGACCCAATTCCTGCCAACTGAGGCTCCACCTCTGACTCATCACAAGGTTTTCTCCTTGTTTCCCCCTCTGGTGAAACCAGTATTTGTATTCTGTGAATATCAGCACTTGCTCAGATCAAAAAGCAGGCTCACCCATCCCTGACAGTGTCTTGAACATGTCTGTGTTTGCATGGAATTAATAGTTAATATTTTAATTATTAATTTATATTACTTAGTAACTGCATGCTGTGTTACTGAGGTATGAAGCACACTCAGAGACTGGTAAAGTATGGGAGGGGAGGCTAACAAAGCCCATGTAGCCTAGATCTAGAAAGTGGATAACGTGTGGCAGACAGATGCAGACACAGGGGGCTGATTTTATTTGGATGAGTTTTGGACTTAAGGAGTACATCGCACAGGTGAACAGATGGACAAATGCCTCCTTCAAAATCAGCTTTTATCTCCATGTGAGCTGGGAAATTTATAGCTCTGACATATTATTACTCTCAGTAATAAAAGAGTGTGGGGTTTTTGAATTTAGAAGCCTGTTGAACACATACAAATAATGACTTCTGCAGAGGCCAAATCTTATAATCAGCAGATGCAGAAGGAAATTATCAAACTTAACTTATATTTGTGTCTGCTTAGGAAAGATGTTAGTTTAAAAAAATTAATACTCTTTCACTTTAGTCTACTGATATGACCTTGTGGGAAAAAAAAAAAAAACATATAAAAAAGGAATGGATCAAAGCTTCTCTTCACATACATAATTAGACAAACGGTTTTGGACAGCCTTTACATACTGGTTTAAAAGAAACATAATTTTCTTTTTTTCAGATCCACAGGTATGACAGGGAGGTTTCATCAGATATTTCTTCATTGGGTTAAGGTTTTGAAATTAAAAGGCAATAAATATCCTTATATCCGTGAACCTTCTGAAATCTTCTCATGATGTTATTTTAATAGCAATATTTGTTCTCTTTTTTAAAGTTTAGGTTGGATGTTTCTTTCAATGAATATTAAGTTGGCATAGGAAAATTCTAAGAAAATAAGTTCTGAGATTTTTAACTAGAATTTCACAAGCTTCATCGTATTATATGAAAATGAATGCTCACAATTTTCAATAACTTTTTCTTGTAAGTATTGAAGCTTTTCTTATAGCTTCAAAAATTGACAAAGATCTAAAGAAAAGGATTCTGGAGAACTGAAGTTGAAGCCTTTATTTATCAGTTCTGTCAGTCTAACAATTCTCTATATAACTGGATATATTTTCTCCTTAGAGACAAACAGATAATGTATGTAGCAACTTCTAGTTACCAACAACATCTTCTCAAATATTATTTCTTAAGATGACATTAGACTGGCTTTCATAAATTCTGCAAAAGCATACTTCATAGGTATTTTTCTCCTAAGATGAAGATACCACTCCCAGGCCTGTTGCTCCCCCCTTACAAAGCTTATCTGCTTTGTACAAATGGAAAACCTTCTAAAGGCTTAGGTTATTGCGATTTAGAAGCCTAAATTATCCTGAATTGGAAGGGACATGCACCTTGGGATTTCAGTGTACAATAAAGATGAGTAGACTAACTCATATTTCACAGACGTCATGAACAAATTAAATGGACTCTACACCGGCAGTGAATAATACAAACTCCACAGTCGGATGGTTTTAGGCTGAGTTCTGCTGCCCACTATTTTACCTCCACTAGATGTCAGGCTTTTGACAGAGCTGGAGGGGTTTAATCCTTATTTCTTAGTAAGAAGAATGGTGAGGATTACAGCTACAATTCTCCAATTCCAAGCACCAGCAGTAACCCAAAACAGGAGATACTCTTAGTCACTATATGGGTTTTTCTTCTTCTTTATTCTTTTAGGCCTTGTTTTTTCTCTGCAGCAAATTTCTCTGCATTGACAAGGTACACCAATGCTGATAAATGGGAGCACTGCCAAGTAATGTGTGATTCCCAGTGGGCATTTCCCTTTGCTCCTCCGTTCATTGGCTTGACACATCTGTTCAGGAAGACTATATAACTGGTGAGTTCCTCAAAAGTATTCAAACACTTTTACCTCTTTACTCTCTGAGAGTGACCAGGTGGCAGGGAGCTTTTCAGTTATTTCTGCTCCTTAGTAGGGATATTTATTTCTATTTTCTGGGAATGAGATACAATTTCAGAAAGTATTCCCATCTCTCCAACAGCAGCTTTGTAAGACATCTGAAGGAGCCAGGCTGGACTCCAGGCTTAGCAGACTAATTACATTTCCCAAGCAACAGAAGGCAGACAGCATTTTCGGGACTGTACACAGGATTTTGGAAGACTTTGCTCGCAGATGCTAACCAGTGGCTGCCACAGTCCCCAAAAGGCGAGTTTCCCATGGGGAGCTCTGCAAATACAGAGCAATCCCAGCAAGTTTAATGTGCATGCAGAGAGTGACTCCACACTGTGCAAAAGCGACGAGTCTTCTTGAACTCCCTGTCCTGTTCCACAGAGGGACTCCACAGAAGCACAAAAGCCTGGTGAGCTCAGCAGAGAGTACAGAGGTGATTTATGTGCACTGGCTTAATAGCAGCTTTTTGGATGTTCAGTTGTCTCAGCTGCTGAAGTCCAGAAAAGCTGTTGCTGCAATAGAAACCAGGAAAAGCTAAGATTTCATGTGAGAGATGAGATCTGACTGTATTTGTATGGGAAATCTACATTATGTGGCACAACTGTCAAATCTAGCACTGCTTGTGGGAGCATTTTCACATTGGATTCTAAGACTTAAGATAACACTGGATAGTTGAAAAGCTCACAAGAGGAGACTAGAAACGGCATGCTCTCACCTTCACACTCCTCCTCTAGAATCCTTCTTTACCACAAAACCTTAAACAAGATTCTTAGAACTTATTTCAGGTATGTTGTCTCTGTGCAGCCTTTCTACAAGCTCCTTGCTTACTGCCACATTCCCCACATCCATAGTTTTTCCTTCAGTCTCATGACTGGTGTCAAGGGCAGCCTGCCTTGTGGAGAGAGATGTCCTTCCCTGCTTTGTGTAGGGCCTTGAGCATCCCTGTCCTTTCCTACAGAAATTAAACTGTGGTAACCAATTTTTTTCCCCTGCAGCAGTGTTAAACTATGTATTACTGTCAATCACAGAATCATGGAGTGGTTTGGGTTGGAAGGGACCTTAAAGAGCATCTCATTCCACCCCCCCTGCCTTGGGCACAAGCACCTTCCTCTAGAACAGGTTGCTCCAAGCCCTGTCCAACCTGACCTTGAAGACTTCCAGGGATGGGGCATCACCTGACATTCAAGAAGAGGAAAAATCAGTGACTTTTTTAAGGTTTAGTTTTATCCAAATTTGTTTTAACCCTGTAACAGGAAGATTCTCTATCCATGAGAATAAATTTCTAAACAGAAGGAGGCCTCTCCTTCGTGCCTTGTAGCATAGGAAAAACTGCAGGATGATGCAAGCTGACATACACAACACCTCCTTGAATTCAGCACCATCTTTCTTAGAATTCAGCTGCATTTCCTTCTGTACCAGACAAAACACTGACTTTAAAGTCTACATATTATAAATCAACTGGTACATGAATGAGGTGAAATTCATGTACCATGAAATTCCCCAGGCTACCAGGGAGCTAGACTTTGGGTACCAGATATCCTAAGTAGCATCTCTTTGATCCAGCTGAACAGGGCAAGGATAGTGTCTTTCCCTATGCTTATGCAGTTGGGTAACATGACAAGAACAATGCTGATCCCGACAAAAACACTCCATGAAAATGTGGCATAAAACCTTTCTGAAAGGCAGATGACAGTCACAAAATTCCTCATTGCCTCTAGAAATTGGACTGCATCTAACAAATGAGGCAAGAGTCCCTGCAGTGACTCAGAGCCTGACAACTGTGCAGCCAACAGCATTTCATCTGTGTCTGCTTCTTGGAAAACATCATTTGTTTCCAGGACAAAATGCAAGGGCTTTGAACATCTCCTCCGAAGCCTTGCAGGCTTTTTTCCCACATGGAGGGATTTTTTCTTATGAAGCATTAAATGTATTTATGATGTTACAATACAAATGAGTGACACATAAATCTCAACATCAAATGTAACTGCTCTTTTATGGCCTTCAGACACATGTAACATCTCACCTGAAGACAAATAAACTCTGTAGTTGGCTTCAGAGTGCAATAGTTATTCTTGCATTTGAGACAGTCTGCAGTATCCATTTAATATGGATTCTGTTTCACCTTTAGGGTTTAAAAAGATGGTGCTACCTCCTCTCAGATCTGTTCTTCCTCATCTTCATATAGGTGTTCAGAATTCCTTGGCAAGGCACTGTAATCTGCCCAGTGTAAGCAGGAAACTGAGGGCATGGCAGCAGGGTGTGCTCCACAGATTTAGCAACAGAGGCTAATCAAAAGTATTTTTCCAAGCACATAAATCAATTTCACTAGATCCTATTAAATAACAGAACAAAAATAAAAGCTTTTGGTCTACAGCTTCAAAGCTGTGTGGCCTAAGTCATACTTAATATATTGCAGGCCCAAAATAAGAGTCAGAAAACTAGTATTTATACCGGAAATACAAAAAATATTTATGACACAGGATTTGCTTCTTTATTGTAAAGTAACTTTTACCGCAGCCCAAATTTTATCTTTTGATGGAAGTTGCGCCCAGTAAAAAAGGGGCATAGTCAGTATATGTATTGCAATTAGAACAAGTGTCCCTCTCACAATATTTGAGACAGGAGGGATTCCATGTCTTTGACCTGCTTTGCCTCCTGCAGAGCCAGCATTTGCTGGAGTGGGGCAATTGTCTTCCAGAGTCTTAGCTGAGACAGATCCTTCTCTGTTTCCACCTTTAAACACTGATGCCTCAAGAGTATGGTCTAGCTCTTAATTTGATGGAGAATTCTTAAAAATAAGTTCTGCGTAATTTTATTTTCAGATGTAGTTGGCTCTAGGTGGATTGTTTCCCTTCTTGTAGTTCCCTAAAGCTGTGCTAAGAAAAAGAAAAGTTATTTAGATTGTAAGCTCTCTGAGGGAAAAGCTGCATCTTTAAGGGATCTGCCTGTTGTTCACAGAATTAGGCAGATCAAATGAGCTTAAGATGTAACATCTGTGAGTAATCTGGGAAAAAATACTAAATTTTATAAACTGTATAAAAATTGGCTGGACGGTTGAACTCTAAGGCTGTCTTGCCCTGTGAGGGTGGTGAGGCCCTGGCACAGGTTGCCCAGAGAAGCTGTGGCTGCCCCTGGAACCCTGGCAGTGTCCAAGGCCAGGTTGGATGGGGCTCTGAGCAACCTGGGACGGTGGAAGGTGTCCCTGCCCATGGCAGAGGGTGGGACTAGGTGGGCTTTAAGGTCCCTTCCAACCCAAACCAGTCTGTGATTTGATGATGCTTGTCTAATAAAGCTTTCTACAGTGCTTGGCCACAATTAGTCTTTTTATCCATTGGAAGGTAATTTCCCACCCACACACATACAGGTTAACTTTTCATACGTGTTTAGAAAATGCTGAACGATATTTTCAGAAAATAAATAATAAATACTAAAAAAGCAGCATTTAATTAAAAATATTTTAAAACCTGAAGGGAAGTAGTATTTACTTCACAAAATCCCAGAAGGGCTAGGACTGGGAAGGACCTTAGCAATCGTCTAGTTTCACATCCCTGCCATAGGCTGGGAGATATTTACGTATATTAAGCATGAAATAATTATTCCCGCAATTTATGTATTTTTAAAAGTTTTTAATATTTGTTTTGTTTAGAGGCGGGTATCTCGAAGAGCACACGGGGAGAGCTGTGGGGCAGGCAGCAGCAGCTGCGTGAGGGGAGCCGGCACCACGGTGAGCTTCCTAAGGGGAAAAGGGAAGGTGGGGAAGGGAAAGGAAAGGGATCGGCAAGGAAAAGGCCAGGGAAAGGCAACAGCTCTCTCAACCGAAGCAGCCATTTGCCGGCGGCCCTGCACAACCCCTCCCCGCTAGGGGCGGCACCGCCGCCATTTCCGCGCGGCGGGGGCGGAGCGGG
>VWZT01002570.1:20210-44568 GCA_013397055.1 Pachycephala philippinensis | reverse complement strand
GATCTGTCCCTTCTCCTGTCCTGCCCAGAGGGTCCATGAGGAGCTGCAGTGTGCTCAGTCCCTGTGCCTGTACCACGGGAGAAAGGTGTTTGTCTCTTTGTCGCGGGTGGCATAAAGTATCCTAGAGATACAGAATGGCTTGGGTTGCAGGGACGTTAAAGCTCATCCCATCCCACCCTTGCTATGGGCAAGAATACCTTTCACTGGACCAGGCTACTCCAAGCCCCGTCCAGCCTGGCCTTGGACGCTTCCAGGGATGGGGCAGCCACAGCTTCTCTGGGCAACCTGTATCAGGACCTTACTACCCTCACAGGGAAAAATTTCTTCCTAACATCCCATCTAAACATACTCTATCAGGTTGAAGTCATTCCCCCTTGTTCTGTCACTTCAGGCCTGTGTAAATAATCTCCATCTTCCTTGTAGGCTCCCTTCAGGTGCTGGAAGGCAACGATTAGGTCAGCCTAATTCTCCAGGCTGAGCAATGCCAAGTCTCTCAGCCTTTTGCTGTAGCAGAGCTGCTCCATCTGTCTGATCATCTTGGTGCCTCTTCTGAATTCTCTCCAGCAGCTCCCTGTCCTTCCTGTGCTGGGTCCAGGGCTGGATGCAGCCCTGCAGGGGGTCTCACCTGAGAGGGGCAGAGGGGCAGAAAACCCCCGCCTCTCCTGCTGCCCACGCTGGGGGCTCAGCTCAGCCCAGCTCAGGGGGTTCTGGGTCCCAGCACACACGGCCGGGGCATGTCCAGCTCTCACCACCAGCACCCCCAAGTCCTTCTCCCAGGGCTGCTCCATCTGCTCATCCCCAGCCTGGATTGATCCCTGGGGGCTGTCCTGAGCTTGGGGCAGCACCAGCACTTGGTCTTGTTGAACCTCATGGGATTCCCATGGGCCACTTCTGGGGCTTGTGATGCTTTTCTGGGCAGGCATATTAGGTGGGATGTAGCTGTGGGAGTAGCTGCTTGGCGACAAAAAGCAGTGGAAGCCCTGCAGCGTGTCCAGAAGTGGGTAAGATGTGCCTGCGTGAGGCCCTGGTGGGCGACAGTCTCATTCCCATGTGAAGCCAAAGCTTTGTGATGAGGGTGGTGGCTGTGGGCCATGGGGACAGAGGGCGTGGGCTGTGTGGCAGGATGGGCTGCACTGGCTTCACTGCGAGGAAAGGTTGGATGCCCTGCAATAGGTTTAAGATAAGTAAACACAGAATGGGGCTACTGAAACAGGGGACTGGTATGGAGCATTGCACTGCCTGTGAGGTCAGGGAGACCTCTGCAATACCACACAGCACTGTTGGCTTTGACAGAGGCTGGGCTTGCAGAGGTTCAGCTGGGGGTTAGAGGAATGGGTTTTGCTCTTCCTGGAAGGAGGGAGAAGGCACAGCTCGGTGGGAAGCTTGTGCTCACTCCTGAAAGTAGTTGCTTGAAGGTCTTGACACCTGAGAATAAAGAAATCAGACTTAAGCTTGGTGTAAAATTCTGCTGGTGTTTTGTTTTGATTGTTTAAATTCCCAGTGCGGTTTTGTTTTTCAAATCCACATTTAAAAGTCAGGGGGTGAGGGGGGAAGATGTACTTAAAAATTTTTGTGATCTCTGTGGGTGCAGGAGACCCAGGAGACCTTCTCCTGGTGTTCATCTCAGTTTCTCTGGAAAGAAGGGAGCACCTGTACAAATTCTGGGCTTACAGGCTGATGCTTTCTCTGCCTTGCTTCCTGAAACCTCTGCCACTGTGTTTGAAAGAGGAGTAGATATTCCCCAGAACAGCCAAGTTTTGTGGGTACAGGTGGGCTGAAAGAGAGACACTCTAGTTGCCCTTCCAGAAGGACAAAGCTGTAGCATTACCTTACATCCCATAGGATGTGGCAGAATGGGTCTAGGAGCAGCTCTGGCAAAAAATTTGCCAGCTCTGGCAAATCCTGTTGTTGGTGCTATTGAATCACAAAAACACAACCCAATGGATGTTTTGTGTTTGAAGTTGTGATATTTAGTGACAATTCTCTTCTTATTACAGGACTCTTCAGTGTTTGTGGAAACAAAATACATTAAAGTGAGTTCTGGTGTTCTATAACTCAGAAGGAAATAAGGTGAGGCAACAATGCCCCTACTATGAGACCATGATGTGGAATTTGGGAGACTTGCATTAGGCTGTGTGATTTACCTCGAGACTTCCAGTGCTTTTAGTTGATTTCTCTATGCTTCCTTTACTAAGCTACAAAAAGAAGAAAATGGCTTTATTCTGTTCCTGGAAATGTGAGGATAAATACTTGAAAGGCTTTTTAGGGACTCTGCTTACAGGAATGGAGTTGTGCAAGTCCCTAAAACTTAGAGTGGAAATACAGAATTGTAAAATTGTGGATTGTTCGCATAGTTCCTGACTAATTTCATAATTTTTTGGAGCCCTGGTCTTTTGAATGGGGTTTCATTACTGTTTTTAACTCCGTGTTCGCTAGGGTGGTATCTTGTAGAGTTTCTGTTTTCAACAGTCAAACAGGTCTTACAAGGAGTGACAGTAATCTTCCTTTTGGCATGGGTACAGGAATTCTGACTCTTTGTTTTGACTTAACAAGAAATTGTGCATGTCTTTCTTGTCCGAGAGCTGGGCTGCTGTAACCCTTTGCCTCTGCTTCCTTTTGTATTCCTGCAGAACTTGATGTGGAAATGAAGGACAGGTAGCAATAGCAAATTGTGGAGCTGCTGTGTTAGGCAGCAGACGTTTGTGGAATATCCACAAAGCAGTTCTGGATGGATTTCAAGGCCTGTTTACAATGCAAGGTATTCTTTTAATCTAAAAGCCACTTATCAGGCTCTTTGGTAGTTTTATAAATTAAAAATTAGGGAAAATATTATGGAAGGAAAATATTTTCCATTTCGAAAATCCATTTTAAATATTTGTAGCTGCTACTTTTGTCTGTATGTGAATCTTTGTTGTACTGCTGGTAAAAAGAGTATTTTTTAAAAACTCTTTGTAAGCATTGCTGTGGAACAGTCATCTGAAGTCAGTCTTGAATGGTTTCTTAACATCGGGTAAATATTTTCTGCCATTCTTGCTAATTTGAGGATTTTTTATTCAGAAGGACAGTTTTCATTAAAATTCCTTTGTAGTACACACTCAAATTACAGTGCTATTGGAATGCTTAGGTACAAGAGTCACATGTGAATTTTCTTGGAACAGAATCCTGCTTTATCAAACAACATTTAAGTCAGTCCTTGTTCATTTGGAATATCTTTTGCTTGCTCACTTAGACTTTGAGGTTCGATTTCTACCTGGAATGATCTGGCTTGAGCAGTCTGGATTTTCTTTCATAGTGTTCAAGAGACAGTTTTGAAGTTCAGTCTCTCCTCAATGATGTGAAAAAATCCACATCTCCTTCCACATTTACAGTGAGGACAGACACTTCCTTGTGTACCCCACACTTGCTCCGTTAGGACGCCCAAGGTTTTCATCCTTGTATTTTACTGGAAATGTCTGCACTCTTTTTTTTTTACTTTCAATCTAATTTTAGAAAAAAAATTTTAAGAGCAGCTCAGCATGCTTTTGATACAGTGTTTGACTAAAAGTTCTGTTCTGCTGCATAGCTCTGCTGGGAGAGTGGAGTTTTTCCAGCAGAAGAATAACTGTGAGGTGTCCTTTTACCCATGGAGTCTCAAAAATGTGCACAAAAGTTCTGGCTTCTTTCATTTCTCTTTTACCAATTTAAATAAGTGAGTGTTGTACAGTAGTATGTCTTGCGCTGGCCACTGGGTTCTGTATTTTGCAGTTGGGTCAGGAAATGACTGGTTTCATCGGATAATCCAACAAAAGGCATAGGCTGATGTGAAGGAAACTACAGTGGGCTGAGTGGTCCTATTTTAGAGTAACATCAGCATTTAAGAGCTCAGATCAGCTAATGGTTCTGCTCAATGTAGAAAGCACTTCCTGGCTGGGGGTACCTTACCAGACCGTAGCTCTTCTGCCGTTTAGAAAAAACTTGTCTCTGGTGCATTTCCCATGGGGACTGTGGTATGTCAGCCACTGAGTCTTCTTTTGGCGCATCATGAAGTGGTAGGAGCTGCTCTCCTTCTTGGAAGTTGAAGGTTCAAGTTCCATGAATATATTTTCTTTGATCTTGAAACCAAAACCAAATTCCAAACTTTCTTTCTGGTTATGTAAGCTCCACTGTTTCCTTTATTTTATGACTGAGGGCCAGCTCTGCTTTTGGTCTTTGTTTTTTGTGCCACTTTGGTATTTTCCCTTCAGTATTGCACCACTTTAAAATGTAGCTTCTTCCCCATAATTCTCAGTGATGCAGTGGTGGGTTTTTAATGTTTCAGTGTAGATGGAGAATGTGTAAATATATTGGTCTTGATCAACTGTGAGGTTGCAGAATGAAACACATAATTCCTGGAGATCTGAAATCTGATGTTGTAGTAATTTAGTGATATTAGTGTACATTGTTATGTTTCTTACAGCACTCTCCCTTCTTTGTAAGTCTCCTCCATGCCCTAATAGAAGTCGATATTGGAGACACTGTACTGTCAGTAAGATGTAGCGGAGCATAAAAGTGTCACTATTAGAGCAACAAATCTGATAAGGGACTTAGAAAATGGAAACTGTGAGTAAAGACTACGAGAGTTTTGTTTAGTCTAGGAAAGAAAACATGGCAGGAGCAGAGGTGGGAAATAATGTCTCCAGACATGTCTAAGGGTGTGCCTAGGGACAAGGTGGATTGGCAGTGTTTGGTTAATGTTGGACTTGATGATCTCAAAGGTCTTTTCCAACCTCAGTGATTCTATGGTTTGATTTATGGACATGATCACTTACCAAAGAGAAGGTAGAATTTCGGATTGTGCAAATGTGTAGGCATTTGAGTGAGCAGCAGAATGCAGGTAATACTGTATCACCCAGTAGTGTTTGATCAAGAGATTTTTTAATTCTCCTTTAGGAGGAGTTTTCTGTGTGAACATTTTATTTAATGCTACTTTACATTTCCTCTCATATCACTTTCTTCTATTTGATCTTGAGTACATGACAAGTCTATTTAAGGTTCAGGGAGGCTGCATCTGGATTTCCTTTTCCTGACCCTGGTCAGAAGTATTGGATGAGCAACTTTATTGAACTTCCCTGTAGCAATGACATAAACACACTCTGGTGTGGCTTCTCTCCACCAGCATGTGGTATCAGAACTGAGTTAGCAACATTTGTCATATGTTGCCCTCATCTCTTTTGTAGACATAAAATCAGGGCAGATTGTAGACCAGTAGCTGTAGTTTGGAAATGTTGTTTATCTCTGTGTGAGAGATCATCTGTAGATGTGTGTGTGAGTCCTGGGGAGGCTGGTGAACTTTCATGGAGCAGCAGCATCAGTCGTCATCCAGTCATATGGATTTCTGCATATGCTTACGGTTTGGTAGTGCTGTGTGCCCTGCTCTGGCTGCTCCGGGAAGTGGCCTGGAACCTTCTGTGTTGGGTAGTCGTCTGCTGAGGTGGGACAGAGTTGGCTTTTTCCCCTTGACTTTGATTCACGCACTTCAGAATGGTGCTCGTGCAGCCACCAGCTTTCTCCATGACCTTTGTCCCTCTGAGGAAATCTGCAGCTGGCTGCAGCTTCTGGTACCTTATTCTTCTGAAACGTCTAATGCTGGACATCTAAACTCTGTTCATTAACTAAAGCAATTCCTCTTAAAGCAGCATGCAGTGTCATGTATAAACCTGCCAACTTATGCATTAGGGAGAACTGTTTTTTTCCTTTTCATTAAAATTCTGTAGAGCAGTTGAAACGTCACGAGGAATATTAAGGCAATATAACTCTCCTACAGCCCCTTTTCTGAAAAGGCTGGGAGGATTGTGTGATGTATTTTGTTCTTCCTACTTGAAAGACTATGAGTAGTTAAATACTCTGAATAGTTAAAGATGGCTGCAGAAACATCTTTGGGTTTACAATAAGAATTGTCAATGTCTTGGGCTTTTTGGTAGCTGTGCATTTTTATTTTTTCTTCACTGCAAATTTATGTGTTTCAGAGAAACAGCAAAAGAAAGTGTATTTCGGGACGTCCTGGAAATCCTGACAAGCACCTCAAGTGCCATTGAGCAGACCTGTAAGGACTCCCGTGGACTGGCAGATCTAGACACCTGCCTGCTGCTCGTAGCAGAGTGCTTCAGATGTCTGAGGAATGCCTGTGTTGAGTGTGCCAAGAATCAACATGTCATGAGGTAGAGTTATGATCCCTTTTAGCCCATACCAAAATACCACCTTCTGATGTTTGTGTGGTTTTATAAAAGAGATTCTTATTTTACACTACTGTGTTAGTAGATTTACTAACTGGCATTTCCTGCTTGATGCAATCACTTGAACTCAAATATGCAAGAAACAAAAATAGCTGACCTATTTGTAGGTTAGTTTGGGGCTCTGCTCAGTCATAGAACAAAGTGTTTGAGTCCATAATACGAGTTGGTTGCGCAAATGAAATAAGCCTGTTGGAAGCCTGACTGTATAACTATCCTTTTTTTCTCTTTCTTTAATTTTTTTATAACATGATGAATAAGTAAATACTCTTAGTAATCAGTTACAGGATTAGTATGTCTTTTAAGGTTTATTTAGATCTGTCTGGCTTTCCTGGCAAAGCACAACATGTAGAACTGTGCATATTAATCCTGATACATATATACAGGCAAGTTGAGCTTAAAGGATATTAAATCAATCTGGCTCCTTAAGTTATTTAGCCTCTCTATTCTTTGCCTGTGTCTGTTGCAACATTGAAGGGATGCTTGTGATACAACCAGCTGTAGTTAGTGAAAACCTGATGGTCTGGTTGATGTTTTTAAAAAACCCAACAAAATAGCAACAAACACTCTCCTTGCCCAGATGCCCCATGAGAACCCCAAACCAACAAAAAAAAAAAAACCACCAAACCCTGAAGACTTGTAAAGAATTGGTTATATCAAAGAATTATTGGGGACTGCAGTCTTAAAAATTGGCTTCTTGGGACTTGTCGAATTTGATTTGTTGAACTAAATGTAATTTTGACATGGGACCAAGTCTTAGTTTCTGTGCTGGGGCAGAATTCTGTTAATGCCACAGAAATTGCAATGCAAATCATTCTGAGAGTCCACCTGTGATTCCTTCTCACTGGAGAAAGGATAAATGATTACTTGGCCTTCTCTGCTTCTCTCTGAGAGCTGTGTATGTTTCCCTTTGAGCTGGCCCTGTTGTTTTTTGGTGGCTGTCACTAATTGCTTTGTTGGCATTGAAACTACTCCAAGTTTATTATGAAGTAAGATACATGACTCTTGTTCTGGATGCTTGACCTCCAGACAAAGTGAAATTTTTGCACAAATACAGCTGTTTAAATTACAGGAATAACTTGCTAATGTTTAATGTTTGATAGGAAGAACAGCAAAAAGGGAGGAAAGGGTACTTAGCTCTGAAGGTTCTGTGCCCAAAATTGGTAAAATGCAGGATGATGCAGTAAACCCCTTTGATTTGCTTCTGATGATAGTAATGTGGCTACTGATAGGCAGACAGTAACATAGGAGAACCTGTTTTTTGTTTCAGAGGTCCTGAAGATGCTAAAGATTTCCTGTTAACTTCGAAAAGCCTTTTAAATTTTTTTGAGTGTACTTCATATCAAGTGAATTACTGTGTTTTTTTCCCTATTTAATAATAGGAACTTGGGTCTCATCTCTACATCTGTCCACTTGATAAAGTTGCTTCATGGAATACAAATCAAAGAAGAATTGTTACTGACTGGTAAGGCTGGGGATTTTGTTGAATGTGTAGCCTGCAGTATATTTTTTTACACAGGTGGTATGATGTCACTTTACTGATGCATTTGTTTTATAAATAAACTTAGTTGTTTCTTAAATTACAGTTAAGAATTGGCCCTCTCTTTGCTTGAAAAAGGTCTCAGCCTCAATTCTAGTTCAGCTGTATTTTCACTGAACTGTTCCTTGTAGATTGCTAAAGGAAAGATGCATGGAAACTTTAATATGAAGCAGGATATTTGGTTTTATAAAAGGAAAAGTTCCTGTAGTACCTCCATTCAAAATACATTCTGCTGTTTTACTGTCTTTTTGTTTGATGTGCAAACATAATATAATGAACCTCTTTTTTATTTTGATGATACTTAAAATAATTTATCTGATTCCAGGAAGCAAATTTTGGCTGTGACTTTTTAAAAATTATTTTTAATTTTCATTTGTGTACTATGGTTGCTGGCCAGTCAGGATGGTATCTGCCAAGAATTAAGTACTGATTTGAGTAGTGTTCACGTTTCCTTAACGGATGAGTTTTTCTTTCGATGCAGTGAAGAGAAAATGTGACTGTTACCCTTCCTCCCTAGTGGTAGTTATTACTATTCATTTCACTGGATATTAAGGCATTTTTAGTAATTCTCCTCACAATCTGTGTTTCACGGTGTGTGCATGTGGAGTTTTGCACATTGGACTTCACTTGTGACTGTCTGTGGCTGCAGACAGTGAAGAATGTTTGTTTTCTTGTGCTTCTTTTATTTCTTTTCACTCCTGTTCCTCAGATGAGGTTTTTTACTGGTTTTCTGCTGCTGCTTTTCTGTCATTTTGTCAAAGCAGGTGAAACAGCTGTCATACAGTAACTTACCCTCAAACACCTTTATGAAGCTGTGAGGGAGCAATGAAGTCCAGGAGACTGGGTTTCCTTTTGCTGCTGTGTTTGGCTCAAAAAGAAGCCCTGCAGGCACACGAGGGTATTGTGCTTAAGCCGGGTTCACTCCTGGACCTGTTGCTGGAATCCTGATGCCAGGGAAGGGTCAGTGATGCCAGCACAGCCCTTCAGTGTGGGAGGAGCCAAACCATAAGCTTTGTGGGTGGCAGAAAGAGGGCTTGCTCAGTGGCCCTAAAGGGGAGGAATTGATGGCACACAGGAGTGACTTTCAAGCTGTGTTACAGGAGGGACTGGGAAAGGTCGTGGAGGGGAAGAGTGTCCTGCCCCACAGTTGTGAACTGCTTTGCAGACCAGTAAGATAAAAGGAAAAGTGATGGGAGCCAAAATGTTGCTTATGTCCAGCCTGTCACTGTCCCTGCTGGGGCCTTGGATAGCAGTGGGCTCAAAAAGCTGTACTGGGGAAGTGGGCTTGCCACCTTCAGCCCACTCATAGCATCAGGAATTGTGGTGTAACACTGCCACGCACCTGCCAGAGGTGCTGCCCTGCACCTGCAGGCAAGGGAGCAGGATGCAGGATGTGCCTGTTGTTGGATACAGGCACGGCCTGAGGTCTCCACTTTGGCTTCATGTCTGCTGGCCCATCTTTGCTGGGCTGTCACATGTGTGTGCTGTTCTCTGCGTGTAGGTTCTGAAGCATCTGTGTGTGGCCTGTATGAGACGGTCGGGACGGGGACGAGAGGTCTCTGAAGTTGGTCTTAGAGCATGGGGTTTATTGTGAAAGGGCATGATTATGAAGGACCTGCTAAGAGCTGCTAGATGCAGCCCGAAGCAGGTCAGAGCAAAAGAAGGAGAGAGTAGAAGAGGAGTGGAAGAGGCAGAGCAGAATAGAATAGAATACAGAATGCAGCATAGAATGCCGTGGTTGCCGATTACAATACAATAAATCATCTTCTGTGCTGAATATTCTAATTTCCATTAACCAATCTAGAACATGCTACAAATCCTACTACATTAACATATAGCCTGTAAGAATCATCGCATTACCATATGGCATTATATTTTAAACCCTAAAAACTACTTTTTGGACCCTCTGTCACATTAGCAGGGTCTGTTCTGACCCTTGGACGTGTCAGCAAACAAAGGGCTTTTTTTCATCAAAGGGGGATTACTTTCAGTCGGCCATACCATTGTTTTCCAGTTGTTCAGTAACTGGAGTTTGGTATCTCAAAGCTTGTCTTCATTTCAATCTCGCTTGTAGTTTCCATATTGTCAGCATCTTTTGCTATGTGATCATATTTATAAGGCTTTCCTATTTCATCTTCCCCAACATCTGCTCATGGGTTTGAAGAAGGAGAGGGAATGCTATGGAGCAAAGGGGATAAAACCCAGTAATTTGATCAGTCTGCTTCAGGCACTTTTTCCTAGCCAGAGGATGGTGTAAAATCTCTGTTTATCAACATTGAACATAAAGGTGGCATTGACAAGACAGTTTACAGGATTTTGGTAAAAGTTGTTTTTTGACAGTTACTCTACATAGCCATTCAGTAAATACATCTGAGTTATAACTAAGATTTGCTGTATTGGCCCAGGATAGGTGGTTCATTTGATGCTGCAAGTAGCATTGATCTCAGCGGGGAACCTATGCAGTGAGCATGGCATATGTATTCCACGTACAACAACAAAAAAATTGTAGATAAGCAAGTGTTGTTAATTCCTTGCTGAGTGATCTGATGAACTTTGTTCTAAGTGGAAATTAATGTAGTGCCTAGAGCACCAGTTCCTTTTGCAAGGTTTACCTCAGAAGTTAACAGTTAAATTTGACTGTGGATTATTGGTTGTACCGAAGCAAATTGCTAAATTGGACTTGAATAGCACTGTTGAAACAAAAGAGACCCATGAAATTAGTAAATGGTACTGTGTTCATTAACTGTAATTCTGTTTCATGATTCTCATTGTGTTTCATAGAGGAAATCAGGTCACAGGGCTACAGTAGCATGCGTATTTTGTTCTTGCAGATAATTAGGTGTTAGTGTTAAGTGGAGTATTTCAAGTTGTTCATTTGGGTATGTATGATTTCCTCCCTCAAACGGCTGCTTGGATTGGATGATCCCTCTTGGTGCCTGTGTATATTCTTAAGGTTTTTAAAATACCTTTGTGTTGCTTCCATAGCAACAAAGCACAAGGAGGAGGAGGTAATGCTGTACTGCAGAGTGAACAGCAGTAAATGTTTCAGATTATGTTCCTGTGAGAAATTCCCAAAACAAATCATTGTAGGCTAAATAAACTTGAAGTTCCAACATTATTGTATTTACAAAGATGAGATTGAAAATTCTTTCTGCAGACTGAAAAATTCATTTTACCTGATCTGTGGCATGTTTGCAGTCTTATCCATTTGTAGCTGTTAAGGCTAGTAAGTGAGTGATGTGGTAATTTTTGTAAGAAAGTTCAGTGTAGTACAATTTCAAATGGATAAAACCAGAAATGAAATAAAAGTATATGTTCTTTGGCCACTGCTGTGACCAATGTGATGGTTAAGGGAGAGGGCATGATCAAAGCAAAAAAAGAGGTGTTGTGCAAAGTGGTATGACTAAAAACTGTTGCTAATATTTATTCAAATAAATCCAGACTCCTTTGCATCCTTTCTGCTAGGAGTAATACTTTAAAAATAGCTGCCCAGAGGTTATATACATGGTTAATTGGGCTCCTCAATTCAGTATATTTGCTGAAACAACTCTACTGCATGTTTTCGCCATATATCTTACTTTTTCCTTTTTTTAATGCTTTAAAAATGAGATAAATTCCTGGATACTTGTAATACTTGTCCCAGCCAGCTGTGGAAAAAGCTGATGTTTTGAGTACATGATATGCTACTAAGACAGTGGGCCAGAATACTTAAAGGAGAGTGAGAATATCTGTCCTGAAATAGCTCTTTGAAACTTCAGGTAGATTGAAAAATAGTTAATTCATACATATGGCATTAAGAGATTGTTCAATCCCACCTACAAGCCAGCTGTCCCTGTAAAAATAGTCTTCTTTCTTTTTAATACTTGCATTAAAAAAACACTGACATTTTTAGTGCTTTCTTTTATGGTATTGCTACAGTTAGCTGTTTGTCCCCACTCTTCCTCCTTGCTTACTTCTCGTGTTACTTTGAGTTGAATTCCATAGCCTAGTTTCATTTCCCATAATTGCTTGCATAATGCATCTGTGGTAATCTAAGACATTCTTAAGACTAATCTTTCTTACAGCTAAGCTGTCTTGAGCAATATGTATTTTGTACTGCTTGGAGAAGGGAACCTGCTCTGAGGAGTTTCATGAAGAAGCCAACAGCTGGATGACTGCTGTTGGGGGTTCATAAGATCACAGAGTCACTGAGGTTGGAAAAGACCTCCAAGACCATCAACTCCAGCCTATGACTGATCCCCATCTTGTCATCCAGGCCAGAGCACTGAGTGCCACGTCCGGTCATTCCTTGGACACCTCCAGGGACAGGAACTTCACTACCTCCCCTGGGCCATCCCTGCCAATGCCTGATCACCCTTTCGGTGAAGAAATTCCTCCTGATGTCCAACCTGACCCTCCCCTGGCACTGTTTGAGACCATTTCCTCTCATCCTGTCCCTTGTTCCTGGGAGCAGAGCCTGACCCCCACCTGGCTGCACCCTCCTGTCAGGGAGTTGTGGAGAGCCAGAAGGTCCCCCCTGAGCCTCCTTTTCTCCAGGCTGAGTCCCCCCAGCTCCCTCAGCTGTTCCTGGTGCTCCAGCCCCTTCCCCAGCTCCATTCCCTTCTCTGGAGATGCCCTCACTGTCTTCCCTTAAGTGACAGGCCCAAAACTGCCCCGAGGAGTCAAGGTGCCTCAGCGGTGCCAGCACGGGGGACAGTCACTGCCCTGCTCCTGCTGCCACACCGTGGCTGGGGCAGGCCAGGTGCCATTGGCCCACCTGGGTACACCTGAGCTCATGTTCAGCCACAGCTCACCAGCAGCACCAGGTCCTTTCCTGCTGGGCACTTCACAGGGCTGATGTGCAATGATGCTAAACAAGGGTTTAACAACTTGTAGCCCTTCTGGGCAGCAGTAAGGCTCATCTGTGACAGATATTTCACACCTACTTGTAAATGTGCTCCCTGTTCTTACTGTTCCAGCAGTCGTCCCTCTTCCTTTCTGTAAGGGATAGAACTTCTCAGTCAGGGAGAGAAAGATCTGTGTGTTATGTTTCTTGGACAGTATCTAAAAACTGGACTTTGCCCCAGTGTTCTTAAAGCTGTACATGCTGAAAGTCTAGGAAGCAGATGATTGTGAAAGGAGGTAGTTAATGCCTCAGATTACAGAGCTTGGATATTCCTGGTGGGAAGACAGACAAGATGATAAATGCTGCCCCCTCTGCCCAGTTCAGAATTAATTTGAATGGGGATTGAAGATGCAGAAATGGTACCTGCTCATGCAGAAATGCTACATGCAAGAAGGTCTTAAATGCTTCTTCATTAACTGGTTTGAGAGCACAGTCTTCCAACAAATAGCTAATAAGATACTCAGTTTTTAAGTGTGAAGGAAAAAAGGAATTCCCTGTAGGATATGGATTTAATTGAATTTCCAAAGTACCCTCTCCACATCCCTTTTGTTTTAGTCATTTTTTTAATTAGATAAGTCTCATCATAACAACCATTTTTTTTTCTGCTGTGGGTACAAAGACCAAGACCACTTGCCAGAGGAGCAGCTGATGAAGCTGCCAGATGAACTTTAACTGAACTTAAGGCAAACCCAGATCTCTTAGGAGCTCAGAAGTAGTTCAGTATGTTTGGGATTGCAGCAGACATAGGAAATATCCTTGTCAGGAGCCCAAGTAGAAAATCTCCTTCACTTCACAGCATGTGTCTTGGTTTGGTTGTGGGTTTTCTGGTTTTTGGGTTGTTTTTTTTTTCCTTTTTCCTATGGCAAATCTTAAGCTTTCCAGTTGAACTCAGCAGCCCTTTGGGAAGGTGTGTTGAGGGTTGTCAAGATGATGGATCTTTAGATTTCAGAATGTGAGAGCTGGATTTAGGATCCCTCTCCAAAATGTGGGAAAACCCCAAAGGACAGCTTTGTGTCGCCTTGATAAATTGCAAGCAAGGATATGCCTGTTTTGCAGCAAGCTCATGTTCTATAGGCAGTGTCCCATCTGATCCTTTCATTGATTCCCACCCCGGCTTGGACAGAAGGAGTTTTAATGTTTTTATTTGTGCACAGATTTTCTCAAACCTTTCACCACTTTGAAATACTGCTGATGCTGAAGAACGCTCTTTGAATTCCAACATAATTGCTTAAAAATGATTTATCTGCCAAAATACATTTCTGTCCTCTCAGGTGAAAGGCATTGAATGCCTCATAGCTGCCCTGCATGAGACAACTAGTTGTGCAGGTTCTCTGAATGAGGTGATTGTCCTCTCTGAGCAGAACTGGAGTCTCAGCTGCAGTGCTTGCCTGAGAGGTGCTCCAAGCATCCCGCCAGTATTCCTCACGTCGCGGCTGCTGGTGATACTGACCTTGCTTTAGACCAGCTGGCACAGGCATTGTTACTGCTGTGCTGTGCTGATGCCAGGCCCCCATAGTTTTTAGGGGCTTTAACCAACCAGGGAAAGCAGCATAAAAATATTCTCCTATGTTAACATGAGAATCACAAAATCACGGAATGATTGGGGTTGGAAAAGACCTCCAAGACCATCAAGTCCAGCCTATGAGTGATCCCCACCTTGTCATGCAGACAGAGCACTGAGTGCCATGTCCACTTGTTCCTTGGACTCCTCCAGGGACAGGAACTTCACCACCTCCGTGGGCCATCCCTGCCATTGCCTGACCACATTTTCCGTGAAGAAGTTCCTCTTGATGTCCAACCTGACCCTCTCCTGGCACTGTTTGAGACCATTTCCTCTCATCCTGTCCCTTGTTCCTGGGAGCAGAGCCTGACCCCCACCTGGCTGCACCCTCCTGTCAGGGAGCTGTGCAGAGCCACAAGGTCTCCCCTGAGCCTCCTTTTCTCCAGGCTGAGCCCTCTCAGCTTCCTCAGCTGCTTCTCATCACACTTGTGCTCCATACCCTTCCCCAGCTCCCTTCTCTTCCCTGGACATGTTCCAGCCCCTCAGTGTCTTTTTTTTTAGGTAAAGGCCCAGAATTGGACACAGGATTGGAGGTGCCTCAGCAGTGTGCCAGCACAGGGTATGGTTACTGCCCTGCTCCTGCTGCCACACTATTGCTGGTGGTATAGAACTTTTTGGTATTGCTGGTATAGAACTTTTTGGTACAGAATGCTAAGACCCTGTGTTTGTGTCACAGGCACTGCTGGGGATCTCAGCCAAAATCTGTGTCCAGGTTGCTGCCTTTTAAAGCAAGGTTTGGGGTGTTCTCTGCTCATATTGTACAAAGTCCAGAAACTTTGGATAAATTGTAGTGGATGATGAGCTTGAATCCTTGAACAGGAATTTGACCTTGCTTCTAATTTTCTGCAGAGTGTTCAGGTGTAGTTAAACAGCTACAGATACTCTCTTCAGAACAGAACTTAAAGCATTCCTTTAAAAGCAGTGATGAAAGATGACTCTATGTAAATTTTTTAATATTGCGCTTATTATAGTAACTTGAGCATTTTCTGGTAGGATGTTCAGCAACATGAATATCATATGTCTAACACCTGTTCATGCTTCCTTTCATGAGGGAAGATGTGTGGGAAAATATGTGATGTCCTATTTTAAACATTTTTCAAGTACTACAAATGCCATGTTCTTACAAGGGAGCCATAAAAAATGTTCCTTGCTTTGAGCTTTTTTTCTTCCCCCCCTGCCTCTTTTTTTCTCTTTTTCCCTCTCCTCTTTCCTCTCTCCATTTTTTGTGTCTTCCTTTTCCCTTTCTCCCTTTTTCTCTTAATTTTTGTCTCTTTTTTCTCTCTGTTTTTTCCTCTGTCCTCCTTTTATTCTGTCTTCTTTTTTTCCTCTGCCTTCCTTTTTTCTATTTTTCTCCTCCTTTTTGTCCTCTCTCCTCCTTTTTTCCTTTATTCTCCTTTTTTCTCTCTCCTTTTCTGCCGTTGTTTTTCTCTCTCTTCTGTCCACCAGGACGGTTAATAGTACCATGGGTTCAGCCTCAGTCAGTGTTGTTGAACTACTCCAGCTGTTTCGGACCTGATCAGTTCTCATGTATATTTTTCTTTCAGTTAATGAGAACCCAGTTGCTGTTGACCCATCGGTGCTTTATGGGTTGCTCATGGTCTGGGAAGAAAGTGCCTTGTGAAGTGTGTTGTAATCCATCAGTGTGGAAGAGAAGCACTCTGCAGAAGAGATAGCAATGAGTAACCTTTGAATTCAGAATACTGTATAAATAAAAATATCACTCCTTCATAGACACTAAAAATAAATTTTAAAAATAGGGGTGTGCACGTGCTTCAAAAATGAGATGTAGGGGGCCTAGGTCTATCTATAGCTTCCAGAGATTGTTTCTTGCAAAAGCCAAATGTGATGGAAGCATTTTATCTTTGATGAAGTAAGAAGACAAAAGCTCCCCTGAGGTCTGCAGAACATCACACGGCTGAGTAAAGAAGGATACTTGATTTCTTTGTAAGCTTTCGGAGGTGAAGACATGCTGGATTTCAAAAGCCACTGAATATAAGCTGTAGGAGGTTTATAGTACTAGAAAATCACTTGACATTTTATTAGGAGAGATCCCTGAAAATAAATGGCAAGAGGAAATAAATTTCCAGTAGCTACATTGGGTACCTTCTCCTTTCTAAAAAATTGTTAATTTAAAGGAATTTTCAAAGGTTTACGGAAAAGGAGATATTTAATCAAGTGTTTTTGTTTTTCTGAAGAGTAACATGAGTAAAACAGGGTTAAATTGTTACATTTGCAAAAGTCTTCCTGACTTCTGCAAAATGGGTAAATACCAGTGATGTGATTCCTACCTTTTCAAGAGGGTGTAGGGGAAACAAAACTTTCAGTTCCATCCTCACTCAGTGAAAAAAAACAGGAGATGTTTCTTTGCTCTGACCTTTTCCATTCCTGCACTCAGTGATTGGCAGTTTGGAATTACAGTGGAAAATCAAGACTGGCTAATTTTGAAGGTGCAGAAGAGCAGGGGAAGGTGATGCTTTCAAACCTGCCAAAGCACACTGAGTTGGTTTTCCTGTATTCCTTCTCAAATGGGCAGCCATGTGTCCTTAACTGTTTGCTGTTTCTTGTCAATATTTATTTATCTCTTTATTTATTTTCTTCCCCTAGAAGGCAATGGTCCCCGTAAAATGACTATTTTGGCAGTAGGAAAATGAGCTAGGAGTAAATATTTGGACTTTTTGGAAAGCATTGGAGTGGTACCTTTGCAGAACCAGCGAGTAGAAAAATCTGGGCATTTAAGGCTTAGTTAGTTTGAAAATCTGAGCATTAGAGCCTTATGTACTGGCATTGCAGTCTAACTACTTTTCACCTGTTCTTGAAATTATTTGAAATGCCTGGTCATTCAGCAAAGTATTTTAAATCAACAGGAAAGAGAAACAGAGTGGTCAGTTATGGAACCTAAATGTTCTTCAATGAATGCCAGTATTGACTGAAGGAATCACTCCCATCTTTTGTGCTTCCCTTTTATCTCTTGTCCAATATTTTTCATTCTTCTGTTTTATTCTTTAAAAAAAATGCATTTTGCTTTCACTTATTTTTGTAGTTCTTTGATTGCGTTGCACTGTTTCATTTCTGAATTACTGCTAATGTTTTCTATGTAAAAAATACATATTTTAAAACATGCTTGTAAAGTGTGGTGGAACACACGTAGTAACTTTTTGCTAGGCAGACATCATAGCAGAGCTCACCCAGTGCATTTGGGAAACCATTGCCAAGTGTTATTGTCTATAAACAGAGGTCTGTAACTGTCTGAACAAGTGTCTTCTAAGGCTTGTTTAAATGGATTTGGAGAAGGTGTAATTTTTAAATTGTGTCCTGGAGACTCTCATACACAATGGCTACTAAACTTAAACCAGCAGGATTAAGGAAGGAAAGTTAATCTTTCCTCTCTTCCCACGTCAGTGCCTCATATATTTTTGAAGGAGAAGGCATGCTGTTTTGCTGGGGATCTTGGGGGTTTTTGTGACCAAATACAGTAAATTATTGTGCTTTTTTTGTACAAGTCCTGTTACTCGCTGATTTACATGGAATGAGTGAGTCGTTATAAAGCTTGAATCATTTTACCTGTCACACAGTCGTCATTAACTGTTAATAGGTGACATTTCTCAATTTAGTTTCACATTAGCTTTTCTTTAGAGGAAGAGGGAGAAAGCAGTTCCCACAGAGGTAGTGGACCTACAGTCCATGGGGTTAATTCCCAAAAAGCAGCATGAAGGGAACATGCCTCAGTTGCTTGGAAGAAAAGAGAATTTAAAAATCTGCACTCCCATTTATTTTTGTATTTGGGGTTTCCTTTTGCTTACAGCTAGCATAATTAAAACTACATATGTATTACAGCTTAAATAAACCAGCTGCTAACTTGAACAGACTTTTTTTAGACCTAGGAATAAAGGACAGCCCTGGCCTTAAGAGTTGCCAGTTTCTATGTGTGATCTTTGCTTTGTCTGTTAGGATTTTTGTATGGGGGATTGGTGCCAATACTTTGCTGCCACTGTTAAAGTAAAAACTATAATTACATTGTCAAAATAATATTTATAGTATTTTCGGGGAATAATTGTGGGAGTGTGACGAATATATTATACTCATCAAACTTTTATGTAAACATAAGCTTGAGTTTTTTATGT
Organism: Pachycephala philippinensis; assembly: GCA_013397055.1. Taxonomy (NCBI): domain Eukaryota; kingdom Metazoa; phylum Chordata; class Aves; order Passeriformes; genus Pachycephala; species Pachycephala philippinensis. The sequence continues at coordinate 26,213 of VWZT01002570.1, read as the reverse complement.
GAGTTATTGGTGTTGTTTTTGGCTTTTGTATTTTTCCAATCTGTAAAAATAATATTGGGATTTTCATGGTCTCTAGCATTTGCAGAGTGTGTGCCCTAACAATCAGTTGATACACTATCTGGAAGGAGTAAACTGCTAGTTGCACTTGTATTGGGATTTTGGTTTCATGTTTCCATAGCTTAAGAAAATCCTCTGTTTTTTTGAGTTTTGCTATCCCCTAATTACTATAGCTCAGAGCATTTTACTACTTTACCAAACAGGAAAGTTTAAGTAATTGGTTTGTTCTTTTGTACCATTTGGGGTTTTTTTTGTTCTTGTTCTTCCTTTGTGTTTAGCTCCTTTTTTTTTTGTTTTTGCTTTTTTTTTTGTTCTTTTTTTTTTTTTTTTTTTTTAAATTTATTTTTTTTAAATGAGTCTGAGTTCCTTTTAAAAGTGAGTGTGAGCATCTCCCAGAAACATCTGTGGTAAGAAGCAATTGTGAGGTTTTCTAGCAATACGCAGTTGTCCTTTGGCTGGTTAAAGGTACAGGCAGAACTTGCTGCTGGGCAGTGGGAAGTTACCAGATGCACAGATTGTCCAGTCCTGCCCTTTACTGCAGTTTTAACTGTACAACTGTTCTGTCTCTGCTGTATTTTGGTGAATATTGCCACAGATTTTTAATGAATTGTCTTCAGAACACCTACAGCAAGGGTTCCAGCTATGCAACTTCACGTTCCCAAAGCCTGTCAACCTGATGCAACCTGCTGTGGGCAAGAACGTTCTCTTGGTTCTCGTAGTTTCGTCCAAAATTCATTGAAGGCCATTAAAAGACTCTGATTTGCGTGGGTCTTGGTTCGGGTCGTTGTTCCTAGGCTTTGTGCTTTGGCCTTTTTGCAGAAACTCCAAAATAGGGAGCCAACCTTTGCACTGCTTCCAGCTGTCTACAAAAGGAAAAGAGCCACACTTGGACCAAGAGCACTCAGACTGAGGAGTTGTCCTGAGTTAGCAAATACAGAATTCTCTTTAGCTCTTGTGCATGTAGTACTGGCCCTGTCTGCAGTGGTTAACTCCCCATTCGCTGGGAGTCCCACACTTTGGATCTTGTGCAGTGCGTACAGGCACAGCTCCCTGTGCCCTGCAGGTGTGGGGTATTTGTTTACATTTGTGTGATACAGCAGGAACTGAGATTTTGAGTAAATGCCAGTGTTACCAGTGTTTTCAACCTGAGATGTCTGTGTAGTGTTGGCTGTGACTTCTGATATTAATATGGGAACTTGACGCATCCTTAATTTCTTACGTCATTTTGTAACATTTGGAGTGGAGTGGGATTTGAGAGAGCTTAGATCCACTGAAGAAGGGCATTGTAGGATCCATTGTAGGACCAGGGACTCTACGTAAATGCAACACTTTCTTATCTTAATGGCAAAAAAAAAAAAAGGAAGAGGGAGTGGGGCTTCCAACTTCCAGCAGGGCTTGGATCTTCAGTATTACAGACAACTGTAGTTGTAGGCTCTTGTGTCCAAATATAGTAAGCTCCAGTTTGCTGTCTTTATCCCTTACTAGTCCCATGCAAGACTCTCCTGTCATTTTAAAACCTTTTCCTAACTCTGGTCTAAATGTCGTACTGTTTGAATGCAATGATTCGTGGTAGTGGCTTTTTTTTCCCTACTGTGGGCTTGGTTCTCTCCTGGAGTCTTGTTGCTTCTGCAGTAAAGGTCTGATTTAGAATCACAGAATGTCCTGGGTTGGAAGGGACATTAAAGATCATCTTGGTACAACCTCCCTGCCGTGGTTCTACTACACCAAGTTGCTCCAAGCCCCATCCAGGCTGGCCTTGGACACTTCCAGGGCTGAGGCAGCCACAGCTTCTCTGGACAGCCTGTGCCAGGGCCTCACCACCTTCACAGGGAAGAATTTCTCCCTATACCCCATCTAACCCTGCCTTCTGGCAGTGGGAAGCCATTCCCCCTTATCCTGTCAGTCCAGGCCCTTGTAAATAGTGTCTCTCTGTTTAAGCTGTGCTGAACTGAATTATTTTATGGACTGTGTATATATGAGTATAAAAGTGTTCTATTGCAGCAAGTTGTGGAAGTACAATTTGAACTACAGACCAGATCCTGCCTAATGATGTTTTCCTGTCAGGTACTGGTGACATAGATAGCATTGGAAACAGACTTTGAAATAGTGATTAAAAAGCTGGTGCTTTCCAGCAGTTTGATACTTCTTGTACTGATGATCAAAACCGTCCTCCTCATGGTACTCATGGAAAGATGTTTTGATTGCTGTACTGGGAGGCAGAGGCAGTGACTGTCTCAGTGTCAGTGTAAATCATTTTGCTCCGTCTAGGAGAGAGAGTAACCTGAGGAACTATCCCTAACTCAGAACAATTAGTAGGTCAGTGGGCTGCCCTGTGGGCTCCCCTGGTCTTGTTGCTGGTACAGCTTTTAGACAGTGTGTAGAGCTGGTTTGTTTTTTTCCTGCTCCTGCAATTTGGAGGCTTTCTAGCATAGCCTGCCAGGATGTTGCTGATTTATGCCACATGCATAGTGGTTTTATAATGTGGACTGATATCCACTTGGAGCACAAAGGAAATAGGAGTTTGCTGATGTCTATTTAATTAGAATGGTTTCTGGTTACTTTGGTTGAGGCTTGAAATGAACAGTAATGCCTATATTTCTGTGGATCTCTAAATACAGTGTTCTGTAAGTCCTTTCCTTCCTTCCTTGCTCTTTAGTGTCCCCTACCCTACCCCAGCAAATAATGTCAGCAAGGTTCATAATGAGGCAGGTTTCTGTTCTACACAAATATATGTGAATCAAACCTCATAGAAACGTCCCTAGATTTAAGATGGTTGCCATGTTTTTCGCAGCAGGGACATTAGGTTCTCAAGATAAAGGTGGGAAGAATAGGGCAAACCAACCTTTTAATTGCAGAGAGCTTCCTAAAGACAGAGCATCATGAATTTAATGCAGGGAGAAGAAGCTTAACTTCTTTCACATGTGCTAAGAGGAAAACTCCCTTCTAAAGAGCTTCCCACAGAGGCCCAAGGGGGCTATAGTTTTTCCTCCAGGGAAAGTGAAGATGGAAGGGGGATGGAAAGAAGCTAGAGGAAGATCTGGACAGAGGGAACAATGGGAGGCATCTGTTGCCTGTTGGGATAAAAATCCAAGTGGCTATAATTATGTAGGAGTTCATTATGTCATGCTCTCAACCATTTGATTATCATTGCCGTGGCACAACTTCCAGACTCTGCTCTGGTGGAAAAGCGGGAGTTGTCTAACCATGGCTTTCCAGACACAAAGCTACAAGACTTTTATTTCCCATTCTGCAGCATCCCTGTTTTGCTAGCAGCTTTGGGCTCAGAGAGAAATGTGTCTCTCCTTTGCTTTTTGTTGAGAATTTTAGGGAATATTGCCAAGTTACATGATTTATAGAGATATCAAGTAAGTTTGTGAGAGGCATCAAGTTCTTTCCCTTTCTTCCGTCCTCTGGGCATATACCACGTGTGGTACAAAAGGGGCCATAACATGGCAATGAGAAGAGGTAAGCTGCCTTTACAGGTATAAAACTAAATGGTAATGCCCAGAAAAGGTTGATGCTAAAACTGTTGCTGTACATTAATGTGGATATGCAAGTAAGGTGTAAGTTTGCTTGTAATTCTGTATTCCAAAAGGACCGTGGTCCATTTGTTAGATAGATACAGAATATAAATGGTACAAGGAAGTGGGGGGAAGTTTCATACTCTTTCCACAGACTTACAGAAAAAGATGATTCAGCTTTTTTGAGGGAAAATATAAGCACTTCAGTGGAAATTTTGGGTTAAATGAAAGAGCATACACAGTATGCTATCAAAAGTAATTGGAGAAATTTGTTCATAATCTTGGTTAGTACTTTATGTGTTAATAATTTTCTCTTTTTTTTTCAGACCTGTGCAAGGTATCATGTAGGAGGAATGTGTCTCACCGTCAGACACCAGTAATAATACATAGTGGGTGGCCAGTCCTCCTTATTTTTCTTGGTTTCCTGGCATGGTTTAAGCCCAGTTTGAGACTCCCCAGTACTTCAAACTTGATGATTTCACTGCAGCAGAATCTTTAAAGAGACATTGCATTAGATTTAGGCTCAGCTTTTGGTCTGATTCAAGAACAAGATTTTACATCCTAATGTGTGCAGGAAGCTAATAAAGGCAGTTCCCAGGTCTGCAAGCACTTAAAAGTGTTTTACTTCACATGGGAGAGTAATCTCAGGCATGTGTATTTGCTACTTGTGCAGATGTAGCACGAGTCCCATTTCATATGCCTTTAGATTTTAATAGATAATTTGTTAAAGAAATGAGCACACTTATGTTTACTTTCTAAAAATGAAATGATGCAATTAAAAGAACAGGTGATAAAGAAAATGGTTCTAGTACTGTATTTGATAAGCATTGTTAGCGCTGTATGAATCAGAGTCGGCTTGAACCTGATCTCGCCAGAGGTCTGTCAAACTGACCCTTTTCCTAGTAAATGCACAAGTAAGTTTTTTTTTTTAATCTCCCATTATGAGACCTCATTGGAACTTAATTTGCATCAGAGGCTAATTTGATGTGTGGCCTGATGGTTTCTTCCAGCTCCCTTCTAATTTATTTGTAACTCCACATTTTTAATAGCATGGCAAGAATTTTAGTTGCCTTTAAGTCAAATTCTCCTTTTAAGTCAGAACAAAGTGTTGATATTTTGCCTAGACATTTATCTTCCAAGAACACAAGGGCTGTCCAATCAATGCACATAATGTTCTGTTAAAATTAGAGTTGGCACTTCTTAAGGGAAAGAAAAAAAATTAAGAGTGCGACTTTGTTTCTGAGGTGGAGGAGATGGAGGGGAGGGGGAGCAGAAACTTACTAAACACAACATTCTTGGTATTCCACAGATGGTAAAAATGGGTTACTAGTCTGCACTGCAGCGACTGCAGTAAGACGAAGGTGGAAATATAATAGGTAGCTAGACATTAATTTTATTTACAGCAAGAAAATACTAAGTACTATTTTAATAACATTAAATGACAGAGCCCATATATGTATTGTACATTCAATTTCAGTAGTCTAGACAGACTGTTTTCCAAGGAAAATACATTTTCATCAGTATTTGTGGTATGATTCATGGTGGTGGAGAGGCAAATAACTCTTTATGACTGGAAGTTGCTTTAACTTGCAGCCACAAGGAAACAAGTCAATGAGCGGATGATAGTGGTGGAAACTCACTTTTTATACTAATAGAGGTCTACACCTTATGCTGAGTTGGAGGTTTTATTTTTTCAGGACTGGCAGTCTATCGCAAAGCATTCTGCCAGTGTTTACAAACAGCCAGAGCTGCTCTGCCTTACAGCTCACAGCCCACAGTTTAGATTTGCAAAGCTCACAGGTGACTCTAAAAGTGTGCAGGCTCTCAGGAGCCTGGGATGTGGTCCCAGGACTTGTTAGGCTTTGTGTCTGCCCCAGTGCAGAGGGGGCACTCTAGCTCTGTTTTTCCTGCATATTACTGGTTAGAGCATTAAGACAGATGCAAGTTTGTAAGCCTTATGTTTGCAGTCTGACGAGCGATGTTGTACAGCTTTGCATGTACTTTGGTTAGATCTATTTTATATCTCTATTTGTTTTGTAACTCCAGTAAAGGCAGAAGCTTGTACTCACAACTGTCACTGTGTTGTCTGATCCAAATAAAAAGAATGGAAATCTCTTAGGACTGTTTTGAGCCTCTATAGTGCCTGTCAAGGTTTTTCGAAGTGATTGCTGAGCACATTTGTGGGCTCCTGTTCTAACCATGCAGAACAGAAGGAAACAACGTGTTGAATTTTAAAATCCTAATGCTTACAGTTTTTGTCCTCAGAACTTCAGGGATTTTAATTTTCATCTAATACACAATCTGATTCTGCAAATGGCACTGTGTGAAATGATGTCTTTGTGGGGACTGGAGCATCTCTTGCAAGGAAAGGCTGGGGGAGCTGGGGCTGTCCAGCCTGGAGAGGAGCCCCAGCTGAGAGGGGCCC
>VWZT01002570.1:0-20101 GCA_013397055.1 Pachycephala philippinensis | reverse complement strand
ATCCTGTGCCGTGTGCTCTGGGATGGCCCTGCTGGAGCAGGGAGGTGGGACCAGATGAGCCACTGTGGTCCTCTAGACCATATAATGTAATTGTTAAATGAGGTAATGTCAATGTAATAATTAAATGAAAAGCATGCACTAGAGCCTGGCTCAGTTGTTCTGTGATAATGAAGGACTGAAAGGAGCAAAGGGAGCTGTGATCCTGAAGGTACTGAACTGCTGGAGTGCATTTAAGGCATCCTCATACAGGGCCATCAAGTACCAGCTGCCTCACTTTTGTCATAGGTGGCCTTGAGCGACTGAATGTTCAGTTTACGCATAGACAAACATTTAGGTACCAGAATTCATTACATAAAGAGTCAGTGTTTCTGCTTGTAACCTTTGCCCTGTTGTATAAAGAATTTATTTTTGTAGAACCTAGGAAAGTCCCCTTAAGCCATTGCAGACTGGTTGTGAAAGCAACATGTAATCTGTGTATTTGCTAAAGAACACCAGCTTTTACAGGAAATACTGAAATCTTGGTGAGGAGAAATATCTTCAGCTTCAGGGTTGATCTGTGTATCAGAAGTTACATCTTAGTACATGCAATTTCGTGGTGGTTGACCATCAGGTTAAAAATAGTCCTCTTGACCATACACAGAGTAACCTTTTTTTAAAGTAAAATTTAGCCATGCTGATAGCTACAGAATTGTTTAAGACGATTGTTTTTAGCTTTGTAAAGGTCTGTACATTTTCAGGGAAAATGTCTTCATGGAAAGGGTGGGCAGGCATTGGAATGGGCTGCCCAGGGATACAGTGGAGTCACCATCCCTGGAAGTGTTAACGAAAGGTGTGGATGGAGTACTTGAGAACATGGTTTAGTGGTAAACATGATGGTGCTGGGTTGACAGTTGGACTTTATGATCTTACAGGTCTTTTCCAAGCTTAGTAATTCTAGGGTTCTGTGATTTTATGATGAAGAAATTCTTACAGATGAGAAAAGCAGTATCTGTATTGTACAGATTTCCAAGCATACTTCAATCATATGTGGCAGCAGTCAAGTCCGATAGAGGTAAAACAAAAACCATGGAAATTGAATGCTAAGGGAAGACTTCCATAGTTCAAAATTCAATACTTACATTTTTATTGTAGTGTTTGCATTTTTTAACACACACATACCTTGCTGTGAATTAATGGCTCTAGGTGGATTTTTGGTGAGTTTCTTTTTTAAAGCACAAATACCATAGTATATATTTTCAATGCTTATATCAAAATTCACTGTCCCTTCGTAGCTTGGTGCTGGGCTAGTACATTTTACCTGGTGTCATATTTGGAGAGAAACACTGCATGAGGCATTTGTGTATTCCAAGACCACCACCTGTGGAGTTCTGGGGGAGATGTTTGAGTTTTTTAAACACAACCATACAGGTGCTGCTGTGATGTGGTTCAGAGAACGTGCTGTGATGAGCTGCTCTAGGTGTGGTGCGATGACTTTTCACGTCGTTTGTGCCTCTTCATCTGTGCCTTTCTATTGGTGACTGCTGGACATGGAGTGTGACCTGGACCCTGGGCTTTGCTCAGCTGCCTCCAGTGCTCAGAAGATGTGATTCTGTGAACGACAGTTGGACTTTGAGATTCATTTCAATGAATCTCATTCATGTGAGATTACTTGTATGGTAAAATGTTGCATTATCAAGACATGCTCTTTCTCTGCTTAGTTGGGAATAGATGCAATAAGCTTTTGTCTTACGGGTTATCCACTTGCACATATATTGATTTGTGTCCTCTAATTAAAAGAAAATCTTAACTCTTACTGGTTAAGAAGAACTTAGCAATGAAACTGTTTTTTTCCATGGGTGCATCCACAGAATTGTCACCTTTTCCTGTATCTGCCTTGCTTGTTCAGGACATCACTATTGGAAAAGGGCAGCATTGGTTGCTCTCACAAATATTGAGAGTCTACTGTGTGATTAATGGAGAATTCGTAGCTGTTTATTCCTGTACTGTAAATGTGTTCATGGCATTTCCTCTTTGTTACAGTAAGAATGGTAACTTTACAAGATCTTGAACTTTTTTCCGTGGTCTGTAGAACTTTTTGGACAGGCTAATCTCTAACAACCAAGGTGTAATTGATAGCTGAACAAGGTCAAGCAAATTTCAGGGAAAGATTGGACTATAGTCAACCAACCTTATGTGTCTTTGGGAGACCTTTCTTATTGCTGTGTAGGTAAGGAATTCACCAAGGGAAATAATACCTGTTCCTAGGATTTACTGCCTTGTTTTTTTTTTCTAGCAGGGAAGTATTTCCATAAAATGTCTGCTGGCGTGCCCATGCTTGCTGTCCTTCAGAAACTCCTGAATCAGCAGGATGGGAACCAGATGGGTGGGAGAAGCAGAAGCACAATGATGAGCAGAAAATAATAAACCAGTGCAGATGTGCAGGGGGTGAGAACAGAGATCTTAAGAACTAGAGGGGAATATGATTCAAGATATATTATGGGGAATACATACATACTTTGGGATTAAATATATATATATATATGGCAAAAAAAAGTTACTTTTCCCTGAGCCCAAGTGACCACCTTCTAGAGTTACTTTCTTGTTGTTCCCAAGAGGACGTATGCCCAGACCTGTGTAGGAAATCTGACTGCCAGCTGGTACAGCAGCACAGCACCTTTCCAAGAGACCTAATTTTAGATTTGCAGAACCTGGCAATACCAGCCACCTCCATGTGTATTAGGCTGTTTGTACTATCTGTTGAACTGAATTTTAACATTTGATTTCAAGTTTCTTTGCCAACTTATTAATAAGGGCCAGGCTATTGAGAGCTGTCGATAAGGACAAAAAAGTGTTTTAATTTTGTGAAGTCTTCGGGTTCGTGCTGTTGTTTACTACGAATTTACACCTTTTGGCTGCTCTAGGATATGAACTTGTGTGGTGAAATATCATCTTGTATTTTAAATCCGTGTTGAGAGGAGGCGGAAATAAATCCTTTGGAGTAAGAGCAGAAATCGGCCATATTAAATTCAGTGTCAAAAATGGAGGCAGAGCTATTTGGAGAGCTGGCTTTCATTTTTCTGGGACAGAAATTAGAAGGTATTGAGCACATCATAATATTCTATAATGATTTGTCCAGCGAACCAGAATACAAAGTGAGGAGCGAGGACCTGTCAATTAGTTCTTGTAATCACTAGTAGCTGGTGTGTAATACTCAGATAAGTCTTGGGTGTAATTCTAAAAGACTTCATATAATTATTTTCATTAGAAGAGAAAATGTAAATATTTATGTACTGTAGCAATGAAATACTGCACCTAAAGCTTCCTGGAGATGGATTCTGCAGTGTGTATCTGGAATATTGAAGTATGGCATTTTTGTGAAATTTATTAGTGTTGCTTTGAATTCTTGTTAATGTATTTTCTGGATTTCTTTCAGCTCTTCGTTGTAGTCTCCAGTTTCTTGGAAACATTGCAGCAGGAAATGGAGATTCCCAGAATAGCATTTGGAAGTGTGCTTTCCCAGATCTCTTCTTGTAAGCATGGATGAGGGTTTTTTTTCTAGTGTCATTTCTGTGGTTGTATTCAAATCTTTTGTACATGATAGTTGTGCCTTTGCTAACACCGTGGAACTCTGAAAAATAACTTTGGTGAGAATGAGCTGGTTGAGACCGTATCCTGTGGATGTTTTTTGTTAGTCAGCCGCAGGAGTCAGAACCTTTAAAAACTTGCTTGTTCTAAACTAACAGTAAATTGATTTAATTTAACAGAAATCGGAAGAAAACTATTTTGAATTATGAACTTCAAACATAAGCGTTATTTCAGACATGTTTTCAAGTAGTTACACTCATTTCCAAGAACACAGCATTTTCTTTTCTCATGTTGCTGCTGTGCAGATCTGTCAGTATTGGTGAATCAGATGTAATCTACAAAAGTTTCTTAATCTTCGTCTCTTTTAATCCTTCTGTCCCCCTTCTATCCTCACCAGAATATCCTCCTGGGGATTTGATGACATACATGTAAGGAAATATGACATAAACTATTTTGTGCAGACACATGACAATATTGTTGATGTATTTGGCCAGATTTTTCATAGTGAGCTGGTAGGAAAGGCACTTTGATTCAATTTGATAATCATTCTCAGTGGGTTTTTGGAGCCCACTTGTCAGCACCCGATATAGGAAGACCTTACGATAAGAAAAGCAGTTCCAATTTAGCATTCATTTTGTAAACTTCCTGTGAAGTTTGACCTTCGGCTGTGAGTTGGATATTTTTCCATGCAGGTGACTTTTATCCATCTTGGGCAATGACAAACCTGTGGTTCTCTAAAAGACAGTAAAGGACAGCTCAGCGAGCCCAGTGGCACTAGCCTGTTTTTCCAGGGTCAGTTTTAACTTGCCCGTAACTCCTTATTTTCTCTTGAAGGACATGCCTGACATACAGCGATGAGAAAATTGTCAGCTATTGCTGCATGGTCCTGTTCACCTGCCTGAATTCAGAGCGAGTGAGAGAACTGCTGGATCCTGGGAACTTGACTGTGACTCTTCATGTCCTGAGAGTCTACAAAGAGCAGTTGGAGTCTGAGTGGTCGTATGTATCTTTAAATTTTCTTTTTCCTCACCTCTTAATTAGGTATTTTTCCGGTGTAAATCACTGTATTAAAATGTCTAAACTTGCGACACTGCAAAGTAGTAAATGAACATCTAGTTAGAAATTAGTAGGTTAGTATAGAGATAATTTTCGTGATAGTTGCAATGACTCTCTTGATTGTTGATGAAATAAGACTGCTTTTTTTGTTGAGGATGTAAGAATTTTCAAATCATGGTCTGTTTTTCTTTTTTTAATGAAACAGGGTTTTAGAATGCAAACTAATTTATACTTGTTTGCTGTTCTGTGGAGATTTTTTAAAGTTAGCACAGAATAGTCTTACAGACAGGTCATGCTAGGAAGACTTGTATGTCTAATGCTTGTGAGTGCTACATAAAACCTGGGGTTTTTCCTTTTTTCTTTTTTTAACACATTCATTTTCTACTATAACATGCAGTCATTTTCATACCAAAACAGGGAAGGCTTTGTTTGTGAATCTTCACTTCATACTTTAAGAGCACCTGATCAGTGGTTTTATCCCTCTGAACTTTTATATTTTTTACTAATGGCCATACTTCTAAATACTGTTGTCAGTTATGCCTTTGACGAATGTGCTGCCCTGCATAGCAAGGATGCACATTCAGCTAATTGTTACACCATCTATTCCAAGGGGGAAAAAATGGTCTGTATGTTTTTGTAGCATTCTTTTTAACATCATGTTTAAATTCAAAATTTAATTAGGAAGAATTGTTGGGGTTTTAGAAGCTATTTAGAAAGTTTTAACACATACTTAAGATGATTGAATGAAAAGTAAATGTCACTTTATAGTTTCCTTTTGTAGTGAAAAAAATGACCTGAAATTTGTTTGTGGCTGGGCTTTTTTAATGACAAGGGCAATATGCTTAGGACATAAGTAGTTTTCAAAAAGCAAACTCTAAGTTTAGGGTCAGGCGAAGAGGCTTCTGTTTCAAAAGTGACAAACTGAGTCTTTAGTTTTGACGCCTGTCAATAACACATGTGTAAAATGTTGCTTTTCAGAAAATTATCCTGATCATCCTTAATTTTTTTTATGTATTGAAGATACGTTGAAATTTGTTTTGACTGAGATACTAAAGTCGTAGTGGTAAATTTAGGTTTTGAAGGTAAATGCATGATAAATGCAGCATCAAAATAAATGCTGAGGGATCCATTTCCCTGATCTCTCTAGTGTGAAGTGGATTCTGTTGATGTTACGATGAAAATGTCTTACCTCCACCGTGGATGTTTGATGTGGGTGGGAAATGGTCTCTTTTCAGGGTAATCTTGAAATGAAAAAGGGGTAAACTCTAACACTGAAAATTTGCAGCTGTACTTCAGCTCTAACTGAAGTACATCCCAGTAGGATTGCTGAAAGGAATTTACACGGCTGTGGCATTTATGGAGAGCTAATGTCCTGTTGGAAAGGTTTGGGTCTCTTGTGCTGCAGCTGGCAAAAGTCCTCAGCAACCATTTTATGGTATTATATGGCTGGACTGAAATACAGATTATTCTTGGAGGTTATGCTCACTGATGACTCACAAGTGACTGAAATTAAGATGTTCTTACCTTAAAGTTAAAAGTACCACTTAATTCCTACCTACTTTCTTGTCTCTGAGCTGGAGCATCTGATTTCGTGTTACAACAAATAAGAAGTGGCTGCCACATGTGTGTTTATTCTTCCCCTTGGCTGGGCTTTCTTGCTGTCAATTGCTGCTTTTAGGTATTGGAACTCTTTTCTTTGAATAACTAGGTAAGTTTTGCTCATAGGCAGAACTTCTATTCATTATTTTATTCCTTTTTATTGTGCACTGAAATTTATGAAATTAATGTTCCTCTAAGACAGTATCCAATGCATTCCGCAAGTAAACAACTATGGTGCTCCAACTATTTTTGCAGTTGCTGCCATGAATTGTTAGGACAGAGAGAGGACATCCAGGATAAATATTTGTATTTAAGGCCATTGGCTGAAATGTAGTCTCTCCCATGGAGTCCTCACTACTCCATTCAGCTAGCACATGTTGGGTTCTCTATTCCTCACCCATCACAGGAATGCAAGCACACATTTCAAGTCTTGATTTTGGTGAGTTGACAGTTCTTTCTCTGTTAATAATCCTATATTCATGTTTAGAGTCCAGTTTTCCATCTTCAAGTTGGAAGAGTCTTCAGGAAAATTTCAGGAGGAACCTCTTTCCAAGTGTGATGCCTTTTGCCTCTTCACAGCAGTTCTGTAGACAGTTTCTATCTGAGGAAATCTGAGATTGTTCTGAGCAGTTCCTCAGAGCTCCTTTTTTAGAGGCAGCAGTTGGTAGCAGAACTTTTGCAGTTCTTCTGACTGCCATAAACTCCTCTCCCAATTAGAGAGAGCAGAGGAAGCGTCTTTAAAGGCAGGACGTAGCTTTCTGAAATTTTCCTGTTGCTTTTGCCTACTTCTCGAGTTGCAAGACATTGGGTAGAAAACTAAGATTTTGGGTCAGGAAAGAGGGAATATCTGAGGTGTTGGCTCTGCTTCCTGGGAGGGATGGGTCATGGGAAATAAGATCTCAGTTCAGCAACTTCTGATTCTAATCAGTGATGGAAAGCCAAGTCATTCACTTCCTAAGCAGTTTTTGAAACAGAGAAGAGCTGTTTTGCAGATCAGCATAGTGGAATTTCGAGACTAAGCACTGACGCAGTTTTAAAATGTGTTTGTAGATTGACAGCATAACAAAAAGTTGCCTTAGAACTTGAAAGAAAGAGAGGTAACAGTGCTGTGATGCACATCTAAGTGTGTTTCATGAGTGATACACATTCTATTAAGTATTTTTGTGTGATGCTTTGAGCTAAGAAATAGTTAATAAAGGAGGAAGTCAATTTTATAAGGAATGCCCTGGTCAAATTTTGTGTTCAGTTCTTGTGTGATGATGTTTCTCTGGATCAGATGGTCTGAAGGCTCACTTCATTAAGCTTGTGGTTACTTGTCAGTCTCAGAAATGCTTCTCTCTCTGAAATCTGTGAAGCTGGAGAAAATAATACACACGTTTAATAAATATTCTAATGATTTAAGAACTGATGCATCCTTCTCTTTCTCTTTTAGAAGCTTGATCTTCTCAACAGCTCCAGGATTATTAACATATTGCTATCTTTGCCATTTTTAATGTTAGATGCTGGATGGCATATTAAAATAATATTAATTAACATATATTAGATAATGTATTTTTACATTGTCTCTAAACTTCTATTCAGTACAGCTCCTGAACTTGTTTCAGGCTAGCAGTCCTGTAACCTTGAATACAGGGAGCTCATCTGAGGTTGCTGCTGCTGGTCTGACTCAAGAGCTGGTCTGACTCAATGGAGGCAGATGGTATGTATCTCCAGCTGAGGTTCTTAAAAATATTTGTCTGACTGGCTGGTACCCCTTTGTAGCTGGGCTTGTGGAGAGTGCCCAGAGCTTGCTGCTTTGCAAAGTTTCAGTGTGTATGATGTTATAAAATGTACTTCAAAGAGTAAGTCTTTGCAAAGACACTAACTCTGCAGAAACAAGTTTGCTTCCTTTCTTGGATCTGATTTCTGGCATACCCTAATTAACTGATCCTATCTCCTCAACAGTTCTTTGCTGTGCAGTTGTCTTCTTGAAAACATGCTGTTCTTTGCAGAGTGAGCTACTGCCTGAGCTTTTAGCTCAGGAATTAACACCACCTAACTGTGGTGGAAAACATGCTACTCCAGCCTGGTGCATCAGGGACCATTCCTGTCCTAGCTTTAATCCTGAAATTTTGCTCTTTAATGTGAGTTTTCCCTTTCAGGGAAAGGGGACAGGTTTCTTCTAGTTTGCTCTGCTCATGATCGTGGTTGTGGGTTAGCATTCCCTCTAAAATGCCTCCTTGCACACAGAAAGTCTTTAAACCTCGCAGTTCAGTTGTTTCCACCTTCTTGTGCTCTTTTACTTCCCTTTCCTTTTAGTGTTACTTAGTTCTTTTTGATGTATTCCTAAACAGCAACAGATCTGTCTCCTAAACTGTTAATGGTTTTTCTGCATCTTTTGGGTCTGCTTCCCTCCATCCTTCTCTTCCATCTTATGTTTCTATTCAAAGAGATGAGCATGGTTTTCAAGCCCTTGTGTGACAGTAATTTATTTTCTGGGTGTCTTCCATCTTTCCAAAGTATCTCTAATGATACACAAATTTAATTCTGAACTGTTGATGTATTGAGTTGAACATGAAGAATCGTAGGATGGTTTGGGTTGGAAGGGGCCTTAAAGCTCATCCAGTTCCAAGTTCCTGATGATAAGGACAATAGAACAGAACAGCATTTTACTCACCTGACAAGGATAGCAGAACAGAACAACATTTTACTCTTATCAAATAAAGGGAACAATGTAGCCTTGGAAAAGCAGACAAAACAGAAGCCATACAAAATGCAAGCAGGATGCCAGCTCAGCTCTGCAAGGCTGACAAAGCAGAAGTTATACAAAACAATGATATTGTGCTTGCTCAAAAGTGGGGGTTGAGGAGCAGCCACCTGAAAAGGACACTGGATGTTGAAGGGGAGACTCCCAAAGAAGCATATATGAACTTCCAATAAGGGGTGGGACTGTATCAAATAAAGTCAAGGAAGTCACTCATGAATATGTAATCAGTGTGTGTGATAAAAGTTCTGTTCACTCGATGCTTGGGGCCCTCAGTTGGAGGAAGGATCCCCCTGGGTGCTCGGTGCTGCCATAAAGAAAGCCTGCTTTTTAATACTCAAAATGTGTTAGAAAGTTTCTATCTGGCTGATTTCAGTATCACCGCCATGGGCAGGGACACCTTCCACTATCCCAGGTTGCTCCAAGCTCTGTCCAGCCTGGCCTTGGACACTTCCAGGGATGGGGCAGCCACAGCTTCTCTGGGCAACCTGTGCCAGGGCCTCCCCACCCTCACAAGGAGGAATTTCTTCCCTATATCTAATCTAAGCCTACTCTCTGTCAGTTTGTATCCATTCCCCCTTGTCTTATCAGTACAGTTCCTGATGAAAAGTCCCTCTCCAGCTTCCCTGTAACCCTTTCAGATACTGGAAAGTGCTGTGAGGTCTCCACACAACCTTCTCTTCTCCAGGCTGAACAGCCCCAACTCTGTCATTCTGTCTCCATAAGGGAAGGGAAGTGCTCCAGTCCCCTTATCAACTTTGTGGCCTCCTCTTCACTTGCTCCAACATTTCAAATGTGTTAATGTTTAAATACCTTAAACACATAAGCAAACTTGCTCCATAAGCTATTTCTTGTTCTGGTGTTGCTTGCTTTCAACAGCCACTTCCTACCAAAGGATGCTGTAAGGAAATTGGACATATACATCCTTTAGGAAACAAAGCTGGAATATAACTGAGTATAACTGTTCAATAACTGAAATGTATTTTCTACTTTGTGTGATTACTACCGAGGCCTGAAGAGCCCTCTGTTACAAACTCCCATGCAGTTCCAAAGAAACACTCTGTTTTATTTTTTTCAGTAATAGCATTTCCTTAACACACGCAGAGAGCCTTTGGCTCTGGAAAATTGTGGAGCCTTTCAAAAGTTGTTTCTCTCTGTTTCCACGTACATCCACATCCACTCCCTCCTAGGTTTGTATTAATCAGTAGTGAAGTATGTCACACAGTGTAGAAGGTACAGTATTTAGAAGAGAAACCAACAGAGAATGCCACATGAGATCTACTTTACAATATTGAACCTGGAAAAATATGTGTTTTGTAAAATAATTAGGAAAAAGTAGTACAAAAAATTACATTATAATTTATCCTAACCAAAGTCAATGTGTGTTCTAAATGCTGTTTATTTTAGAAATACTTTGGTGGCTCCGTTAGAGATGAGAATATAGCTTTTGTCATCAGTTTTTCCAAGTGTGTGCATGGGGCAGTTCAGCTAATATGGACAGGAAAAACAGGTTGTATTTCAGATTCCTGAAGAGCAAAGAACAAAAATCATCCATTTTAAAATAAGACATAGTGTGCCTTTTGGCTTTCAGAAGAATGATATTAGGAGTGTGGTCAGCTGTTTGGCATTGAAGTAAGTTTTGCTGAACATCCACTTTCTCTATTTGAAACCACAGCTCAATGATGACTATAAAGATTAGGATGTGGGGCTACCCCTCCCCATTTTTTTGCCTTTGGTTATTTTGTCCTGGCTTGTGGAAAGATGTGTGCACAGAAACTGGTACTCCTGTAGCAAGGAGTCTTGCCTGTGGGCACAGATTTAAAGGCAAGGATAGAATGCTTCAGTACTGCTCTTTTTGCTTAATTGGTGTGTGTGTGTGTGTGTGTGTGTGTGTGTGTGTGTGTGTGTGTGTGTGTGTGTGGTGAAGAAACTTTTTTTTCATTGGAAACTGTGTTTCTTCTGTTGGACAGTTTAGGATGTCCTCCACCCCCTTCTCCTCCTCTCCAGAAAGTAATTCTTTTTTTAATTCCAGGAAAGTTGGAGTTACATTGCAGGTTTCAAGTTCAGCTGTGGTTTTAAATAGTACCGACACTTGGAAAAGTTTCCTTAATTTTAGAGATCTGAGTAACTTCTACTTTCTGTTTGCAGTAGCAGCGAATTGGCACAGATTTCGTCAATCTTTCAAAGCACAACCTCATGCTTTTAATTATCTTGTCACCTCTTTCTTCTTGTGTGTATTGTGGAGAGGGGGGAGCAGGAAGTGCTGTTAGCCGTTGTTAATCATCTTCTATTTTTTTCTTGGTAGATCTTCAGATAAAAATTATTTGAATTTTAAGTGTAAGTTAGATTTAATCTCTCTTTGGTGCCTTTCAGATGTATTTGTCAAATTGAGTGAGAGTATCTTCTGAATCAGAGAAATACTGCACATAATCTGAATTTAGTCTTCTAGACCTGAGAGTTTACTTGATGGGGACTATCATGGCCAGTAGGGAGGATGCTTTCATTATGGGAATGCCTTTGGAAGATGGATGTTCACTGTTGTGCTTGTTTCAGCACAGGAGAGGAGTATTGTGATGTTTGGTACTTAGGACCAAGCTTTAAATATGAAAATGTGTTTCTTTATTCTCCTTCTGAGCGAGAAGTGCTGGTGTGGGAGTGGGGTGAATTATCTCATTTCTATAGGTTTCATGATGGCACATGTTCCATTTGTTATTAAATAGCTTTATGCTTGTAATTGTTTATTTAAATGGTTTTGGTAAGGTTCTTCTATTCTTGTGCAAGGATGAAATATACTTCTGCTTCTAAAATATGTTCTGATTCCAAATAATTCCTCATGAAGCATATTGCTTTTTTAGCATCCAAAAAGGCTGGTGATAAGAGTTTGAAAGTTGGCTGAAAGCAGTTGAAGTTTCTTCTTTACTTTTCTTCAAAATGTGGATGCTTTATGACATTTGTTTGTTAAATTACAGCAAAAAGATAGCTATTTAGTTCTTAGTAAATATTTTGGATAGAGTGGCATTATTGTAGGGTGATGAAAAATGCTTTTCATTTTCAGATTGAAAAAGAAGGTTGCTGATCAAACAGAGAATTGCCATGTCTTGTTCTTCGTACTTGGAAAACAATGTGGGGTTGTCTTCCTCTTTTTCTGAGACTGAGGAAACATTCCCTAAATTTACTAATGGGTTAAAATCAACTTAATATGGAGTATGACACTTGATGATAAAGTTGCTTACACCCAGCAAGCTTAGTGGCCATTTGGAATATACTGAGTGCGAATGTAGCTCATACCACTTTGTCTTGGCTGCTTCTGAGCTTTACTTTGGTACAATACAGGCCTTGTGCTATTATAAAGTCTTTGAACATCTCCTCCTGTATTTATCTACTATGGAAGCACTTGATTTTTCTAGGATTTTAGCCAAACAATTTTTAAAGAGTCGAGAAAATTGGCATATTTAACACTGTTCATTTGTTACTGTGTTACGCTTGCATAACAGCTTTAATTTTCACCATTTCCTTCACTAAATTACAGTGGTCTTCAGTTTATTCCAGTGGTTCTGCTGTTGGCCCCCAAAGAGGGTTTAAGTCTCCTACCAAAGCCTGTTGTGTACGTTTGAAATGCCATGTTCAGTCAGTAACCCAAAACTGAATATCTTTTTTAATTTCAGAGTTGTGGATGGTCTTACTTTTCCTCTTCTTTTTTTGTGCCACAAATGAAAAACGGGAGAGCTGAGATGACTAACGATAGTAAATTGAATTTGCTGCATCCTTGCTTAGCTACCTCCAAAATTTCTGGGCATGGTAAAGGAGATGGAAGTGCTTTACTCCACTACTAATTCTTCTGTTATCTCTTGGTGATGATGCTCGTGCTCTGTTCCACATGATACAGTAGTGCAGAAAGTGGGTAAGGTAAAAGGGACACTTAAATACAGAAGCAGATACTTTATAGAATCACAGACTGGTTTGGGTTGGAAAGAACCTTAAAGCCATGGGCAGGGACACCTTCCACTAGACCAGGTTGCTCAGAGCCCCATCCAGCCTGGCCTTGGACACTTCCAGGGATGGGGCAGCCAGAGCTTTTTTTTCCCGAGGTGTTGCATCACATCATGAAACCAGAAGGTAGGAATCAGAAATTTTAGTCTAAAATACTCCAATCTCCTCAAGCAGTAGAGGTCTAGTCCACAGAATGTGCAAAATGTATGTGAGGAAATACAGGAGCACAGACCCAAGTAACAGCTGAACTACAGGCCTTCCACTTCGCAGTAGTGATCAGGAACGTGAACCTAGTAGCTGCAGATCGTTTTCTGTGATAATTATTGATCACTTTTAAATTACAAGGCAAATAGTCAAGAAGTTTTCCTCAACGTAGTCTTAAACATGAAAATTAAGCTTTAAATTCATAGCCCAAATTGCAAAATGGAAAAATCGGGTTTCACGCTGTCTCCTCAAATGCACGTTTTTGCTCTACTGCATTGTCAGCTGAAATTTGTACATTCTTAGGCCAAGTTCTGTGTTCTGCACAGCACTGATCTGTGCTATTTTCTTCTGCAGCTCCACACAAAAGTCTGTGGTTCTACTTAAATCCGTGAAAAATGAAGTTGGTTGTGACGATTCTGAAGGTTTAACTGTGGATGGCTGTGAGTTGTTAGTTCAGGAGCTGTGGAAGAGTTGCCCTTGACTGCCCTGCTGATGGCTCCACTTGGGTGTTATGGCTGAGTGTGCTCAGCTCAGTTGGATACATTCGTGCTGCTGACTTTGGGCGAGTCTTTGTGTATTTTGAAATTTGTGTTGAAAAACTCTTGGATCAATTCTACACTCCTCAGCATGCCAGTTTTAAGTTGATGATTCCTTACACCTCTGCAGATTTTTTTTGTGAATGGATGTACAAATATCAGTAAAAAGAAGTGCAGCAGAAAATAGTTTTTCTTCCTCCCCCTCTTAAAAATGTCAAGTTTTCAGTAACTGAACCAGAGGCTGGCTAAGTCCACAGTTACCATTAGAAATATAATAGCTATTAATCTTTTGGACCTCTTATTCTCTTATTTGCCCAATTGGCATTGAGTACTTGTCCAAAAAATACTTTGTTGCAGCTGGAAGGCTTCGTTGTGATCTTCTTCTTCTTAGCTATGTAATAGATTATGGCTGTGCAAAATAAAGGCTGTCAGCAAAGGGAAAACTAGGGAGGAGGTGGAGAGAATATTGAAATCGCTTGGTTTTAATATTATTTTAGCTGCTCTTTCTCTGTAGCTTCATCAGCTCAGAGGATACTCTGAGACTTGACTTGTAATTATTGTAGCCTAGGCATGCTACTTTAAAAATGCATTGTTTCATTTCTGTGTACCTGTGCAGCATAAATATCACTGCTAGTGCTCCTAGGGATGTGATTTGAAGAGCTAAATACTTTTACCTACTTTGTTTTTTTCCCGTAATTCTGGGAGTATGACTCTGGGTTGAAATTAAATGACTGTCACCTGCTATGGACTGCTGTGGATGGTGCTTGGGAAACAAATGGTGTAAATACTGGCATTAGCACAAGGCCAGGCTAACCATATTTTCCAGAGAAGGTATTAAGAAGAAAGAATGAGCTGTTGCCAGTTTTGGATAGATTGTTTTTGAAAGAGACTCTTTTTTAGGGAAGGTTGGTATCATAGATACCTCACAACATTTTGGTGAAGAGAAAGGGGGAACCAGTGGCCGGTTTGTCAACTTTTGGTCATTTGTTGGTCTTTTTGTATTGCAGACAGAAACCCCGGATAGGGTGTGAGAAAGGAAGGGTGGTGAAAGGAAGAACAAAGCTTGATAGTTTATTACAGAATATACTTCACTGTACTTTGACTGGCAGGATCCTTGTGTTAAAGTTGGGGTGTCTTGTGCAGGGCCTGGAGTTGAACTCAATGATATTTGTGGGTCCCTTCCAGCACATGAGACTCTATGATTCTATATCTACCTTCCTTGTAAAGCAGGGACTTAGAATTGGTTCTCAGCTTAGGTGTCTATTACACAAGGAGGGTAGGTTTTTGAAGCTGAGAAAAGTACTTTGCTGCCTTGCACCTGAGAAAGAAGTTCCCGTTTGCTTTGATGCTTTGTTAGGTTGCCTTTTTTAAAGAAAAATCAATATATTATTTGGGCGCTTTTTTGACCGTTTGGGCTTAGAAACGGTGTTGTGATGAATAGAATAATAATTTTCAGTCTTAAACTTTGGCTTTTTGCTTAGATGCATAAACCATTGGATGAGTGTTTTATTGTTTGAATTGTGGTGTATCTAACTGGCCTAATACTCCAGCCAGCTTTCCTTCAAACAGGTGAGTAAAAGTGTGCTGAATTGATGAGAAATGGTCATTGCTATGTCAGGAAAAAAACTACAGGACAACGTGCAACTATTTTGTGACATTTGTATCAATTAGCAAGTAGGACCAAAAACACAACATACGTTCATGTACAAGTAAAACTAACCAGCACCATTTGGAGTAAATGTGGATACTGCTTTTACAGCACCAGTAAGACTTCCTTTTTCTTTTCCTTTAGGTTCCTGATTGTTACAGAACATTTGCTGAAATGTCCAGAGCTGGTAAAAGCCCTCTATGCCAAACTGAGCAATCAAGAAAGGTAACCCCAAAACCAATGCGGCTTTTAGTATTTAGCATTCCATATAGAGTATCCTGTTCACATGATTGAAAAACCGTGTGGTTTCATAGTTGGCACAAAATCTCTAAATACATGTTTCTATGTCAGTAATGGTTTTAAATTGGTTGGTTAACATTACAGCTTAGCCACAACTGGCAGTGATTTATGTAGGGTTGCAGAATCCAGGTTGGCGCCATTACTCGGTAAAGAAATACTTCACACAAAAAAAGGACAGGATTTCATGCCTGGGTCTTGATTTCATAAGAGCACCACACCCTGCAGAGTTTTACAGCTCAATTAGAAATGTCCTCAGCTCTTCCTCCTTCTGTTATGTCAAGAAATTAGGAGGAAGCCTTTACGAAAGATGGAAGTGTGTCTCATACTGGTTAGCAGAACCTACAAAACATTGATGAGCTTAATCTTTAATATTTCCACTGTTGAAAAGCTGCAACAAACCTTCACCTTGAAGAAGCACTGATAGTTTTCCTTCAACTGTTTGAGTAAATGTATGCTGAATTGTTGGGAAATGGCCACTGCTATAATGGAAAAATGCTCATTGCTTTAACAGAGAATTGAGAAAGATTAAAAAAGATATTTTGTTAAGACTATCAAATTTGAGGAAACACTGCTAGAATTCTGCAGCTCCTCCAACTGCTTGAAGATTTTGTGGTCTCATTTATGTGTTTAACATGCCTACTTTGTTCCACATCCACCCAGGGAAGCTGCAAGTTCTTCTCTAGTTTTTGCAGGTGAAAGGCAAAGCACTAAACAAAACAGCGCCTTAATATGTTTTTTCTGTCTTTTGTGTTGTTTCCAGTGTTACCACAAGTGAGGGATTGGGCACTGACTGGAGATTATAAGAAAACTAAAGGGATGTGAGACAAAGAAAGAATATGCAATAGGTTTGAACCGTAAATAAAATACCATTATTGTATAGGGATGGGATGGAATGGTAAGGAGGGAAATACTGTTTTCCTCCGTAATTCAGGATGACCAAATGGGAACAAATCCAAGCTGTGTGCTTAATGTACCAGGAGGTAGGTGCTGCCCAACTGTTTTAAGTGAATGAGCTAGACTGAATTCTTTTGGGGAATATCACGAATGGCAGTTTGCATGTTTTTGTAATGCCTTTGAGAATAGCCAGGGCTGAGTTAGGATGTTCAGTTGTACTTAAAGCAGTAGGTGTAACCAGTTTCTAGAAGGGTCTCAGCATACTAGAGATGGTGATCGGATTCCTCACCTCGAAGGCTTTTGGTGTAGGCATGACATAGATGAGTACAGGTGGGATCACTAGTTAGAGCATATCTGCTGAATTTATTATCCATCGCAAGAGTTCTGCCAGACAAGTAAACTCAATGGAGTTTTTCAAAGACATAATCACAGTACAGTGTGTTATGAATTTGACTCTGCTTAATTTACTGGCAAAAAAATGGAAGTGCTGTAGAAATAATCTTTTTCATCTGAGCTATGGAAGAAAACCCTGCCTTGGCATCTTCCTGACGAGGTAGTGTTAGCGTGTTTAAAAACGCATTCTTGTGAGATACATGAAGAGACAAATTCAGTTCAGATAAAAACATTTTGACCGTCATGAACTGGAGAAAACAGTAGCCATAAACCCCAAAGCATAGGAAATTCGTTGTTTCAAAATGAGATGAGGAGTCTTCACTGCAAGCATTGCCATGTTGGGTGTCCAGTGAGGCTGACCACATCCTATAAGTTAAGAATGGACAGGTGTGGTATTGAGGTGTCTGGGGAAGGCAACTGGAGCTCGTGAATATATGGTAGCCCTCAGTTACAGTATTCTCTATCATGCACATTAAATACAGGTAGTTTAAATGTATTTGCTGAAATGAAATGAGCTGTGCTGAGGAGGTTTGTGAATATGCCCATTAGTGGTGACTCCCAAAGCTGGCAGTTGCCTGAGATGCCCAGAGTGTACGCAGCTACGTAACTGCAGTTATTCACACTATTCACAGTATTTGCACTATTCAAAGTATTTCCTGTAGTTGAAATCCAGTGCATTTGTGTTACAGTGGCCATGGTGCCTGCCTCGAAGCAGTTCTTGTACAAGTGGATCGGGAATTTGAATTTTCAATTAAAAAAAAATTCCTGACTTCTGGACAACTTTCATTTCCAAACAGATATAATGTGTTGCATGTCTGAGGGTGCAAATGGCCTGAAATAAATCCTGTGTTATTGTGATCAGGTTTTTAGTGGTATTCTGGCCTGGAGAAATGCATGGTGTTGTGACAATGCCTGCTGGTTCTCTTGAAGGGATTATTGCAGAAGGATAAGGCCATTGAGCTAAAAGAGTGTAGATTCTAGAATTCTTTGCCAGATTTGAGATTTCCCTCTGTGTGTGTGCAGGTATTTGGCAGAAGTATTTAGAAAAAACCTGGTTTGCGTTCATCCAGGTTAGCCTTGAACATGGACACTGTAAGTTCATGCCTTGATTGTCTTAATTACATTATAAAATCTTCAAAAGTGAGTACATCTGTTGTTGTCCCTTCTAAGAAGGGGTTTTGCTTTAATTAACACCATGAAAAAATGCAGTTGAAGAGTTTCATGTGTTTTTAAGATGCTCAAAGTACTTGCATCTCTAGGTTTGATTTTAGTGTTGTCGGGTGAAGTGTCCTCAGAGAAGGATGCAGGCGTGGATAGAATTGCCTGCCAGGAAACGGGCACTCAAGTCCTGTAAGCAGCACCACTTCTTGCTAATGCTCAGCTACAGGGCTGCCAGTGTCAGTGCATGGGATGGTTTTGTTCCTGGCAATGCTCACAGACATAGAGTACCTGAAGGTAGTGCTGAATGGATGCTAAAAAGCCTTAGCAGAGAAGATTTCAGCTCTCAGCAGCAGTTTGTGAGAGCCTTGTTCTTTCTCATGTGAAACTATGCAAAACATGATAAAGTTTTCTGTAAACAGACTTTGCTAATCTTGCACCTGTGAATATAATTAGAATTGTTGTGATACTGACTAGAGAAGTGAATGATGTGTAAATTGACCAATCACCCTGATAGGTAGTTAGTTAGAGGTCCAATACCTCTTGCCTTTTAAGAAAACACTAAAAGAACTGAACACATAAAAACCCGTCCTTTAGTAATTAAATAATTCACTCCTTTCTGCTGACCACACTCGTGTCTCAGAGTCCTTCATTGCCTCTTGGCACCGCCGCAGCGACAGCGCTGAACTACAGTTGCTCACAAATTTACCAGTTTTCATTTAATATGATTCTTGCAAGTATCATTTGAAGATGAAAGAAGTCAAAGTTTTGAGGAAGGGCCTAATTTGTCTCATGGAACCGTTGCTGTCAGGGAGGTGTTTCAGGAAGCAGAAGCCTAAGTCACAGAGGAAGAATGTCCCAAGTGCCTGGCACTTGCTAAGAGGTTATAAACAAAACACACTTGATGCAAACACTGTTCGATGCTAAAAAAATCAATAGAATTTTACTCTACTGGTTTTAGACCTAGCGAGGCAGCATTTTATTGTGTAATAATGAGCTTTCGGATTTAAATTGCACTTGAATTCTGTGGTTTATTTTCAGGCTATAGACAGAAGTTTGTTTTACTGATGACTGCAAATACCTTATAGTGGTTGTTCTAAGTTTATGCCAGTTTAGTCAGCTTCAGGAAGAACTGGTTTAAATTGGCTAGGGGATAAAAAAACTGCAAGAGATTCACAAAAGGTCTTCTTCAGTGGTGCCTAAAGAAAAGAAAGATGACATGGCATGATTATTTCCAAATAGAAGTATAATTGTGAATATAATGCACAGAATTAGATTTGAGATATTGAACTGAGTGTTACAAAACTTCAGCTGGTACTAGCAGTTGTTATATTTGTTGTATTTAGCTGCAGGCAAACACGTAGGAAGAAACACTGTCATTTGAATGGCTGAACAGTTGTGAGATCATTTAAAACAAATGGGCAAATTGCATTCTCTGGGAGAACTAACCTGGAAAAATTAGGGTGAGTCTTGGAAGAAAACTGAGAGAAACAATAGAAGAAAGGAATATAAGGGAACTTGCCCCAGAACAAAGCACATCACTCTCAGGAAACTATTGGCTGAATGGCAAGACTTGCTTGAAATTCAGGGAAGGATGGGCATGTCCTGAATGACTGTGCCTGGAAGAAAACTCAGGAAAACAGTTTGACTTGAATGCCTAAAGAGACCAGAAGACTTCAAAAGAAATTACATTCAGGTGACGTTTTAATGTCACTCCCATTTCTCTGGAAGGACTACGGTTGTTGAAAAAGGCATCCATTCATATTGCGAGGGGAAGAGTAGTGCAAAAAAATTTCCCTATTGGCAACCATTTAATCTATTTAATAGGATTTATGGAAGTGTGGTGACTCTCCAGCTTGTTTACAAAAGGTTTGCTTGTCAGTTTTAAACATTTATTATTTGGATTATTGGTGCAAGAAGCGCTGACTAGAATCCTGTCAAGCAGAAGATAGTATTTGTTTTGGGTTTGCATGTCCTGGTTGTGGTGGGGGGAGGGCTACAGGGGAGGCTTCTGTG